>JAWWEN010000020.1:6680269-6698158 GCA_035582955.1 Sycophila texana
TTCTCAATTTAACTAGAGATGCAGACATCTCTATGAGAAAGCATTGTGCCAGTGCAATTGGCAGCGTTTTTTTTTTTTAAATAGTTTCGGGAGTACAGTTACAGTGACCGTACGACCGTATATAAGCGAACGTAACGATGTTTCAGAGTATTCGTGTATTACTCTTGAAATTCCGTGCAGTAAGATTTTTACTGATTTTCCGAGTGAAACTTTTTACGTATTTGATAAGGAATATATTGCATTTTTTAAAGAATGGAATAGACTTCTATGATCATGACGAAATATTAGTATTAATTTCGTTTTATTGTCTCCAGGTTTTATTAAAACACTTTTTTTTTTAGTATCCTCATCAGGACTGAACAGAGAACAAACAATGTTATTAGATTGAATGTGAGAACCACTTGTACTTTAACATAAGAAATTTTCTCTTTTCAAGTTACATATTATTGTAATTAGTTAAATAAAATTACTTCAATTTTTTTATTTTAATCGGATAAAATAAGCTTTGACAAGATTTTTTTATCGATTATATAATATACCTATCAATAATATGAAAGTTCGAGTTTTTTACATTATAAATTAATTAATTTGTTGCTGGGTGTGAAGTGATTTAATGATTCACTGAAATCTTAATGGAAACTCGCGTAAAGAAACAATAGAAATTATGAACGAAATTTTTATTTAAATTTTTATTTCCTCATTTTCATCGAATGGTGCAATGAATATTCAGACTTCCAGTTACACACTTTTCACTTAGAGAAATAGTGGATATGCGCTGAAAATCAGTGGTTTTTCACTGGAAGAAATTTACAGATATTGGCAAAAATGTTACGTACGGAAGCGATAAATATACCTATACTCTTCGAACAGAGGGACTCATGGAAAGACTGAAGTATGATCCGCTGGCCAATATGACGACGTAACCGCGCACTTCAAAGTACTCGCCAAAAAAAGTCGACGGAGAGAGGAAGGTCCTTCTCTCTGCATAAGTCGCTTACCGACATCAACTTCTGGACGCCGTGCCCTTTGTGACTCACATTTTGCCGTGGGAGTGCACGCGCGGGGTTAGTCGCGACGTTGTAAACAAAGTCGGTATAAAAGTCTACGTACTTGAGACAAAGGGATCATGCTTGGCAAACATCTTCTAGCTCTCCTCGGACATTTCGCGGCTGTAAGGATAAAGGGGAATAAGAGAGAAACGAGGACAAGAATACTGGACAGAATACGGGATAGCTGCTGGAGCCGCAACGCAACGCAATATTCCTCTCGGGGAGGATAATAATTTAAATTTTAGAAAAACTGGTGATATTTAAATTTAGCATTTTAGTGCATTACATAACATTTATCTTTCCATTGTAGTCTGCAGTAATATTCAGCTGGAAGGGAAGGAAAACACTTTAATTATAAGGCCTTCGCTTGTTTTTTTTTTTTTTATTCTAATTTTATTTTATTTTTAACAATTAACGTGGCGATTCGTGGTGTCTAATAATTGACAACTGATTATTTTAACTAAAAAACAACTTCTCGTGAATGTGATTGGTTCGTGGATAAATATCCGGTATGGCGCCCAAAATTCAAAATTTCTAACCTCAAAAATGAGCTATGAATAGATAGTAAAAATTAAAATAAAATGAAAAAAATAATAAAACAAATAAAATAGCATAAAGAGAAAGGTGAGCGCGCTGGATTTTGCCAGTAATATAAAAAGAAGATATAGCAACAGTCACCTTTAAAAAAAAACACCAGTAAGTACTAGCAAATAATAATTATGTGTATATATTCTCTTTAAATTCCATCCACTGAAATGTTCTGTGATTTTTCAAGCGAAAAGATTTTGTACGTTCCTAATAAGTTCAAATATTACGAAATATATATATATTGTTTATCACATTAATTTATTTTTAAGTTTCTTTTTTGCAATTTTTTTTAACTTTGTCGAGCCAGGTCAAAATCTTGCATATATTTATGTATTTAGAATTAGAAAAACGGTCAGGTCGGTTGGAACTGAGGCATACACGCGTCGACGACGAATCCCGCTGTTCTTACGGACGGAGCTTGAAGCTCGGGAGCTCATGAGCTCGTGACCGGTCGTCGCGGCTAATTCCACGTTGCCAAGGCAGAGGAGGAAGAGGAGGAGGAGGAGGAACGCCCTGACGCGTGTAGGGAGAGCGGCATTGTCGTGCAGTAGGGGAATTGCTCCCTGCAGCCTCCCGAGAGCCGCGCACCGAGCGTCTCCGAGCCGCCACGTCCGGAGAGAGGGACTCGATCTTTTCAAGTGGATCGTCGTCGCCGCTGGATTTTTTCCCTTTATTCTCGCCGGACTGGAGGAGGTCGCGAGTCAAAGGGAATCGGAATGTCCCGCTGAAAGGAACCGTGTGATTTGTTGATTTCGCCGAGAGAAGCCTTCAATGCCTGGGAGCACTGTGTACTCGTCCATTGTATTTCTTAGCGAGCCGCACAAATTATTCATCCAAATAACTGGCTATATATGCTCGCGACTTTGTCATTCCAGTAGCTTACTTCTAGTTTCACGTGATTTTCCAGGCGAGAGAGTAGTACGTTGTACAATGTGAGGTACGCAGAGTTTTATTGCTATTTATAAAATTGAGTAAAATAATTTTTACTAGTTCTCTCCTTCGAATTTATCACTCATAATATTGTATTTAGATTTGGGAAATATCGATGTTAATGAATACAACTTTTTTGATATAATTCGTACGACGTTTCGATGGCTTGATTGCCACCCTTCTCAAGTACTAATTATAATGTTCGTTATACATTATCATGTATCATCGAAACGTCGTACGAATTATATTAAAAAAATTGTACTCATTAACATCGATATTTCCCAAATCTAAATTTTTACTAGTATTTTTATTGACCAGCGTACATAAGATTATAATGTTGTCGCCTAATTCATAAATGTACATTTGGAAAAGGGTAAATTTTAATTTGTCATTCATTAAATACCAGAATAAAACTTTCAAAAGCCGATAAATTTAGAATGGAATACGAATCAATCTCAAGTTCATCAAATTCTGACCTTTTTTAAGGAGTATTCCTTGTAGGAAGAGACGATTTTTTTGTCGAAAGCCTTTAAAAAAAGATAAATAAAAAATTGAATAAAGGAGAGTGTCTCCCTACAGAAATCCGCGGCAAACAAAAAAGATTTATTGAGCCAATTTTTTCATCCCGTCGTCCCTATCTTACAACTGTATTCCTTCTTTGAAACTCCATCCTCCCACTTCTGCGAGTACTCCCCCCGCATTGACGTTTATTAAACTCGGTATAAATTCGATGATGCGAGCATAATAAAGCATCGACTTATCTAACTTTATATTGAAATCTTTAGACTCGAGCTTGCAGAGTACATAAGAAACACTTGGGTTCGAGGATGCCCCGCCATATATCAAACGCACCCAAGTCTCTCTCTTTCTCTCTTTAACTTTTTCCAGTAATTCGAGATTCATCGGCAACAAGGGCGACTGAGGTAGCGAGTGAGAAAGAGAGAGAAAGAGAAAGGGAGAACCAACGAAAGAGTAAAAAGTACATCGGCTACTCGTTCGCGGAAAGTTTGTAATTCCAAGTTTCACCGAGGCTTTTCAATGCGGTACACGAGCGGATTCTGTTCTCCTCCCCCTTTTCCTACTTCTCTTCTGATTTTAATGGCGATTTCTGATAGTTACAAGACTGACTTAATGGAAAATGCTTTACATCCTTGTTACTGGAATTCTTTAGAAAAATTTCTGCTGGTATACAACGGAAGTTTCGAACAGTGTTACATATATTGATTAAAAATGTTTTATTATCGGAGATGCCTTTGTTATTCTTCGAAAGGAACTGAGCGATAACAACGATAACAACTGCTGCTATACGCGCTACTAATGCATTTAATCATCTGTTGCAAAATGTTTCTCGGTATGCTTTTGTACGTCTTCGAGGAAATGCTTCGAAATACAGAATGCAGCTTCTGACAAAGTATTCAGTTTGCTATCAATTTAATGCATAATTAATTGAATATCTGACTAATTGGAAATTTACATTAACGTTGCATTAAATTTTAAAGAACTTTATAAATAAATAAAATAAAATAACTGTCTTATTTTTATTATTTTATTCTTAGTTTAATGTAGAGGGATATACTGCTTTTATAATATTAAATAAGTAGATAATTATGTATATCAGCTTTATGATGATGTTAAATTAACTATTAAATCTCTTATCGAAAAGATTAAAATAATTTCTTACAAAATTAACTGTAAATTTAATAAATTACAAGAAAATTTTTAACGAATTATTGTAATTATTATTTCAATAATGTCAGTCTGCGAGGATATTAATTGAAATTCACTATTGTAATATTTAGTAAATCTTTTCTTTACGTGTATATTTCTACTTATAAAATTAAAAAAAATATGATATTTTAATTAACTTGAGAAATAATATGTCAATTTAATGAAACAAATTTTATTGGATTTTATTCTACGTTAAATCGTTTAAAGCATAATTGGAATAAACTTCATCCCTGTTTCAGAGACATTAAAACATTCTAATGCATTTAAGACCTCGATTAAGTCGCAGTCAGTGCAACTTTCTAATTTTTGTTATATATTTATTTTGTCTATTTTTACATACTTTATGCAAATATTTTATTTTATTTCTGTACATTTTATTATTCATATTCATTAACATGTAAAAATAAGTAAATAAATTACATAAATAAATAAATCGATACAGAAGGCGGCAATGAAAAGAGAGAATGTCAAAGCAAAAAAAAAAAAAAAAAAAAAATAATGAAATAACACAAAAGCAAGAAAATGACGAAATAACAGTCAGTAGAAAAGGTGTAGGAGAGGAAGGCCCGTACGGTTACGGCGCTTCTCTTTAAGGGAGTACGCCGCGCCGTACAGAGTGCACACTCGTCCTAAGAGAATACACGCCCGGCTATCGCGCACTGACTCACTCGCTCGCGCGTCTCGAATACTAATTCGCGTTCCGCCTCTTTTCTAAGTATCCTCGTAAAACAAAGGAGGCTGTGGCATTTATCTCCCCCGCGCCCTTGCCCCCCGCAACGCTCTTTCTACCTTTAATACCCCCCCCCCCCCTCCCTCGTCCTTTTGTTAAGAAGGACAGCGCGATAAGGCCCCGTAAACTTTGAACCCGGATATTTCTTGCGCCGAACCGCGAAATCCTATATCCAGCTTTCCATCTCCGAGAGATGGGACTATACCGGCTCGCCGCGGCTATCCTCCTCCTCCCCTTTTTCCTTCTTCCGAGGGTAATTAAAGAGCTCTCCAAGCGAGCTCTCGAGATTTTCCGACAATAAAGAAACTGCTTTTCGGAAGCGAACCGCTCGATAAGATAGTTTTACCCGCCCCACCCCCCTTCTCGCCCTCACCCCCTTAGACTGTAGTATACTAGACCCGGCAATTCCGACTTTTCTGGACGTTTACTTTATTACTCTTATGCCATTATCCTGAGGATACACCATTTCGGCAATTAATTCGGCGTAATGGCGCTTTCGCTTTTCTTTCGCCGGAATTAAGTCTAAATAAGTCTAAATAAATTTTATCGAGCGTGTGACATTTTCTCGCGGCGAGGCTGACGCTTAACTCCCCCGAGAATTTACGGCGAGTCAGGGCCAGGCGGCAGTCAGTAATGCCGGGGTGGCCGGGGAAAGAGACATCTGCGAATTGTAAATTTAATGACAGCCCATGACTAAGAGCCGCGATCGCACTAATTTTATGCACTTTAGCCATTTCGCTCGTCGTAATCCGACATATGGCATTTTCACGTCCCTCTTTTGTGACCGAATTTGTCGTCGAATCAGCAGACTCGAGAGGGGACCGCTAAGCTCCGCGAGTCATTCAATTCGTTCCATAATTCCGTTCCATTCGATTCGCAGAAACTACGGGGAAACGGGCAATCGAGTCGCGCTGTACTATACGTACTTGTAATAATTAATTGGAAGATTTCTGCGGATGAAAAAAGAGGCGTTCCCCTCGTAGCGATCGGATTATTTCTGTATTATCAATAAAACGCGCTTCTGTAATTTTGGTATAGTGAAATTGTGGTTGTTCTAAACGAAATAAAAAATGCATTTTACACGAAGAAAATTCTTTACTAAAAATTGCAGTAGAAAAGTTTAATGAGTTTATCGAAAAAATACAACAGTTTCTTTAAAAATTTACGGACAACCTAACAAATTACAAGAAAATAGTGTACTTTTTACAATAAGGTCAGTCTACGAGGAGATTTAAATTGAATATTCTAATTGTTAGTAGATCTTTTATTATTTTAGCATATACGGATTTTTACTTAAATTTTTGTTTTTTATTTTTTATTTTAAGGGGGTCTGAAAGCCAATTAAAAATTCAAATTTCGCGCCACAAAATAGCAGACGAAAATACAACGAATTTACTTATAACAATTAATAAAAACAAAATTATGAAAAAGCGGGAGTTAGTTGCTCTCTGTTATGTAATTATCTGTTATTTTACAAAGTTTCAAGTAATTATAATAATATGTCGCCAAGAAAACCTTGAAAAATGCAAATTGTTTATATTTTTCAAGGTTTTCTCGATGATATATTGTTATAATAACTTGAAACTTTGTAAAATGATAGATAATTACATAACGTAGGACAACTAACTCCTGGTTTAGTTGTATTTTCGTCTGCTATTTTGTGGCGCGAAATTTAAATTTTTAATTGGCTTTCAGACCCCGTTAATAATTTAACAAGCCATCATATAGCCTTTTTACATAAAATGAGAAAAAGAAAGTTTGTAAGCACAAGTAAATGAGCGTAATGATCTTTTAAAAGAACTAATATCAGTAATTTTAAATATTTTGAAAAATATTACTGTAGTTTCTTTCAAAATTTATTGCAACTCGATTATAGACGTTGCTATATATTCTTTGTAAATTTTCCAAGAAACTATTGAAATTTCTTCAATAAATTAATTTCTACGAGAACCTTGAAACACTAAAATTACTAACAAATAATTTCTCCGTAAATTTTTGCTAAAAAATTATTTCTCCGTTTAGCTGTAAACTTTAAAAACGTGACGTTTCGGCCATTTCGCCGTACCGAACGCTCATAGCCCACCACACCTATAACGACCAGACGAGCAATAAAAACCGCTCTAATTCAGAAATAATCGCAACGGCCGTTTGAAATTGACGGCGATCCGTTTAACAAAAGGACGCGGCCAGCGAACGAAACAACGGCACCGCGCTGCCGCTCGTGCGGCCCATAAGCCGCGGCCGTTAAAGCGAAACGTGGACCCTGGGTGTTGCGGATCTCTCCCCCATCTCATTCCGCGGTATCCACTTGAGCGAGGCGCGCGCGAGGGAAACAGTAAATAATCTAGATAACCCGCAGGACGTCCCTAAATTTCCGCGCAGATTCGCGGAGTGCGGCGCAGGGAGCGGGAGCGCGTGAGATTGGATTGCGCTCGGTAGATTGCAAGCTGCCCGCAGCGCAGATACGCGTACAGCCAGCGCCTCTGCTGCACGTCGGGGACGCGCGTAGGTAAATAGGCGCGAGGACTCGGGCGCGCGACAAACGGAAAGAGCGATGGAGATTAAATGCGCTTTGTGCAAGGGCTGCTGAGAAAAAGCGCGAGTGTCGTCCTTTGTACGTCGAAATCCTCTCCCTCCGGTGAGCACTGGGTCAGCGATGGGGACGCGAGTTGCCAGAGCAGCAGGACAACTCCACTGAGAAAAGTTCGCATATAGGAAGATTGACTGATATATACACAGATAAAAAGAATCCTTCCTGACAAAGCCGCTGACTTAATATAGTTAATATGAATGTGACTTGAAATCCCACACAAATGATTAGGAATTAACAGTTGAAAAATGGATTATTTGCTGCAAGTATATACGCTAAGACGGCTGGAGTGAAATTTCTCTCTTATTTTAGAGCAATTCTAGAGTTAATTCATTTATAGAGTTAATTTATAAATTTACTCTAGTGTAGTAATATAATCACTTTACACGAGTAGAATGACCTTATTTCACTCTGATAGTGAACTTCAATCTAAACTTCGAGAGAAAATTTGACTCCAGTTGAGTCTAATGTAACTCCATTTCATTCTAGCCGATTTAACGTGTAAGGTGTCCATAAAAAGAAATTGTGTATTAACTGCTAATAAATATTTCTTTACTGTTAAGAAATATTTACTTGTGACGAACGACATGAGAAAACTGACTGTCAAGTAAATGATGATTTTCTCTTGAATTATTTTTTTATCTGTGTATGGTTGGAGGACGTACGGGAGACGCGAGAAAAGCTTCTTGTTTACAAAATTTCGTAGTAGAATTTGGGATAGTTGTGATAATTTTTACAAAAAAATTCGAAGCACCACTGTATAGGGAGAATTCGTGAAAACTTTTAGAATTTTTGTTTATTGTTACCAAAAACTAGCGCAAAAATTGTTAACATTTTACCAAAAAAATAAGTTAAGCGAAAATGTTCAATATTTACAATTTGAACGCAATTCCAGTGGGCGTTATTCTCCTTTTCAGTGGAAATGACTCGTTTTGTAAATGCAAAGACGGTATTTATAAATCAAAAGAACAACGACTGACGTCTATTTTAATTATAAAAAATATATATCTCTTGTTGAGAATCTATATTTATTCATGAAATTACACATTCTTCACGTGAAATACAAATTTCCCACGTGCTATATGTGAGTAAGTACTTAAAACAATTCGCGTTAATTAAAAAAATATCTGCGGTAAACTTCTCTGGTCAAATTCGAAATGAATCATACCGAGCGATAATTACTTTCGAAGTAAAAAGGGCTGCGCACGTAAAGAGGGAAAGTGAGAAAGGGGGAGAGACGCAAAAAAAAGAAGTGTAGCAATCCGAGCAACGAGAGAGGAACACTGAAAGCAGCCGCGGCAGTTTAGCCGGCATTTGGCCGAGGGCTAGGGTGCGAAGTCGATGCTACATAGCGATTGCGAGGCGCCATAGCGGGCCTTCCCCACAGTCGTCACAGCCACCGTCAGAGAAGCTGGCCAGTTGAGTGTCGGCGCTCAGTAAACACGCGAGGGGAGATGATGACGAAGATAAAGTCACTTTCAGGCGGCCGCTATTGCGCCACAGCCAGCATAAAATTTAAACGCAATTTTTTTTTTTAATAAGTTTTCATTTTATCCGGCATATCTCTCTCGCGTTCGCTCTTTTACCTAAGTAGCAAAATCCAGCGCTTCGCGTACTCACTTTATTATTTTTATTATTTATTTATTATTTATTCATGACTCTTTTTTTAAGTTAGAGATTTTGAATATTTTGGCGCCATATACTGGATATTGATTCACGAACCCAATCACATTCACGTTTTTGAGATTTTACAATATCCGGTCATCACTTTTTTAAGAGAGGATGGTATCCCTGTTGAAAAAACTCGCGTGAATCTCATTAGTGAAAGTCGTTCTACGTGATTCTTTAAAAGATTCGACTGATTCATTTGGCGAAGATATGATCGCTCTCTCGATACTTTTTACAAATAGATCAAATTTAAAATGTATTACTATATCACTCGTCGATCAATTAATGATAGTAATTAACTGTTAAATAAAGACTTCTTTCTTTAATTAATTAACGTTACTTTTTATATAAAATAATTATTACACGAGAAATCGTTTAGTGTTTTATCCCATGATGAAACTATTTTTTTTTTAACATTTTAGATCTATTTAATTAATTAAGTAATTAATTTGTTCATTTATTTTTTATTAAAAGGACATAGCCCTTACAAATAATTCTATAAATTTCCTAAGCGCATAAAAATTTGCAAATAAAAAAATACAAAAATAAAATACAGTATTATTAATCTTTAACAATTAGAACATAATAGTAAAAAATCTTATCATACTTTTAAACACTCCAATATTCTCCGGAATAGAATTCTATACTCTTCTCAGTCTATTGACTATCGAAAAAAAATTAATCGCCGTTTTTCAAACTAGCTATTAAATGGGCTTAAAATGTTAAAAAAAATCGTTTCATAATGGGATAAAACTAGACAATTTCTACCAGGGCGTGCGTTTTTTTTTTCAATAGTGTAAACACAATTCGGGATATTTTATTTTTTATAAAATTACACGTACACGAAGGAGATCGGAGACAGCCCCAGGCGAGGTCGAGGCTTAACGCGCATCCTCCGGCGCGGTTAAAATGCAAAACGCAATAATCGCCTAAATCACTGCGCTATCCTCCCAGCGCCTGGCGCTCCCTACGTGCCGGTGGACAATGAAACGTCGAGAGAGCCCGAAGCAGATAAAACCCGGAGAGCCGGGGAGCCCGAGCGGCGTACGCGCGCCAGTGGAAATTCCGCAGTACGGTCAGACAATCTGGCCGCGCAATAATTCCTCATCAACTCCTCGACACATCCCTGCCACGACATTTCGAGACCCGACGCCCGACGCGCAGCCACCGGCGCTGCCGCCGACGTCACTCTGTCCATTGTCCGTTGCCGAACGAAATAGCTCGGCTTCCTAACCTCCGCTGGTCCGTGTGTACTCGCGCAATCCCCTCCCGTTCTACACCGACTTCGCCTTTATCGCGCGGTATTCTTTACACAGTACTGTAAGCAGTGCACTTTTCGCTCTTATTTTCTTTTATTTTTTGTTTTAATCAAGCTCTTATTAGCGATTCAGTCTGTGCTATTTTTTTGTGAAAAGGGTTTAATTACACTTTTTTGAGAACTACTGAAATTTAATTGAATTTTTGAAAGCAGAAAATCAATTGATGATATAATTATTGAATATTAAATTCACTGAGAAAAAAATTCTAGTAAAAATTACTATCCTGTTTAGAAAAGTGGTCATAGACTGTCATGTAGCGGAAAAATTACCATCCTGTATTGTAAATTTTACTAGAATTACGGTAAAGTTTCCAATGATTCTAGTGAAATTTACAATACAGGATGGTAATTTTTCCACTAACATGAAAGTTACTTTTCTAGACAGGATAGTAATTTTTACTAGAATTTTTTTCTCAGTGTATAGGAATTTATTTTTTATTAATACATTTAAAATGAAAATAAATTTTTCAGAAGAATTAAATAATTGAGAGACATGATTTTTTTTATTAATCTTTGAATTAAATTAATAGTGCATTATGCATATCAAGGGAGTATAAGTATAAAGAATGTTTTAAATCTCATGTAAATTGTCGTCCGAGGCGTGTATAATGGGTACTTTGCTACTAACCCACTTTACGTCGTGAGTATAAAAAACAAACAAAAACTTAATTGAATTAAATTAACATTTAACACAAAAAATCGTTTTGAATGTTAGCCTCATCGTACCGGATATTCATCAGTTAACAAATCAAGAATATTCTTAAATAAAGTATTCTGACTTTTTTCAACAAAAGGTCCATAAATACTATCCAATTAAATTTATGATTACTTTTTGACTAATTTTTTCCATTTTTAAAATTCATGTTGTCAATTTGTTTAAGAGGATCCACCCCCTTTAAAAGGCCAGATAAAAAAATAATTAAAAAAAAAATTTACTCATCAGTACAATTTTAACTTTAATAGTATATAAATGTATAAAATCTATGAATCTAAACCCATTTTATTGCAAATAATATTACTTTTAACTTTTTGTCTTTAATTATAAATTTCTCTCTTTTTATCCTGTCCAGTGCAACTTGTAATTTTCTTTTCTCAGCAGATGTTTAATTTAAAAAAAAAAATTAAAAACTTAAAAAAACATAAATACATAATGTAAGCTGGAACTGCACCTGAAACCCACAGCAATTATTTAATAGTCTGATGAAACTCGAATACACATCCTATCGATCATCCGAGTCTCATCGTCCCTTATTCACCGAGGGTTCGAGTAAAAATTCCCCGGATTAAATTATTTAACTTGACGAATAGTTAAAAGTCTCGATAAGCTCGCAAGACAGGCCCGAATCAATCTTGCAGGATTGCCCAAGTGTCCAGGCGTACAATTGCGCGAAGCACGAACGAAAAAGGATGCAGCGAATCGCGTTCCAAGTTGCATAGCATACAAAAAAAAAAAAAACAGAAAGAAAAAAAGAAATAAAGACGACAGGACAGAAAAAAAAGAAACAAAGAAAAAAAGCACAATAAGTATAGCAAAGGAAAGGAGGTAGTTCCACTAGATTTTTTCGAAGAACGCGAGCTGATCGCCGAAGAAAGGCTCGCCCAGGGTAAGGAGGCTACTCTCCAGCGGGTATAAGGAATACATTTTCGAGAGTACCGGCACGCAAAGCCGAGAGACGATGGCTGTTTCGTGCGAAGAACCGATTGGCCCCCGCGAAATAATCCACGACCACGAGACTCGTCGGCCGTTCCTCGCCGCGACGTCTCGCGGCAGTCACGGCAGTCTCGCGGCAGTCGCGGCGGCGTTCCGCGCATCTTGCGGAATCGATAGCGAGCCGAGGCAACGGCCGCCCCCGCAAAGCGCCAGCTGACTTTTTCCCTTCGTTGCCGGGCACGAGCGACGGGACGCCGCTGTGCGCGGCCCTTACGGAGGCTGCGGACCGCGACCTGCTTCCTACGCCTGCCGCAGTTAAACAAATTGAATATTAATTGAGTATAAAAATTTTAAGGTAAATAAACCGCGACTCGTGGTTCGATTTGTTTATACTTTGTATGTATAAAGTGAAACTGCGCAAGTAAATATTGTATATTAAATCGAAGCTTGGTTTTGTAACAATATTTTCGAACGTTCAATGTATGGGGATGATAAAAAATATAGGATTCCAATTAAAGTTAGTTTGACCTATTTATAGGGAGGTCGATTCAATGCTAACGATCAGGCTGAGAATAGCCAATAACGTGGCATAAAAATAGCCGATATATATTTCCTTTTCGATACTTAGTCTAACGACGATGGAGTTCTGCTATATACTCCTCAAGTGACTTTAATGTTACATTGATTCCCTCGTCTGTGATCGATCTATAAATCTATAAATGCAATACTTACGAGTTATATTAAGAATTCGTACTTCTTATACGCGGAAAAATATTGTCCATTAAAATTTTTTGATTTATTTACTTAATAACAATTCTAAAGACTATATTCCTTATACAATTAGGTTAATAGTAATTATAAGATTAAAGCTAATAATTAAAAACTAATGGCAAATGCTGGACACACTTGACTATCATTAAGATTCCCTTTCTTAAAAAAGTAATGACCGGATGTTGTGAAGCCTCGAAAATGTGATTGGTTCGTGGATCAATATTCGGTATGGCGCCAAAATTCAAAATTTCTAACCACAAAAATAAGTCATGATTAAATAATAGAAATTAAAATAAAATGAAAAAAATAATCAAATGAATAAATAGTAGAAAGAGAAAGGTGAGCGCGCTGGATTTTACAAGTGTATAGTAATTTTTAATTTAGTTGAGTATACACTAAATCTTTTACACTAATTATGAATGAAAATTTAAAATTTATTCCTTTTATTGAAATGCGTTTTTCTTTGTCAGAGACGACGATGCACCTCTAAGGTACTTGTTTTTATTTTGTTACATAAAACAGTTATACTTTTAGAAAATACTTGCGTATTATTTTTCATAGCATACTATTTATTTCAAGCACATATTATAAATGTTGCGTATTTATTTTTATACACAAGATAAAATAAAACAGTTTCATTCGAAACTCCTAAATGGTAATGTCAAATATGTAATACGTACACTTCTCATTTCGACGTATTCCCGAACTTTGAACGTCAATCGGCAAAGTTAAAAAAAAAGTATGGCAATATAGTGGCAACACTTTTCGGCCGAGCCTCGACTAGAAAAGAAGAGAGAAAGCAAAAAAAAAAAAAAAAAAAAAAAAGTAGAAGAGGAAGAAAAAGTGCTACGCCACGAGGGGGATGGTTGGCATAGTAAAGCAAACTATCGGTGGAACGTCGATAACCGAGTTCGAGAATCAAGCGCCCCGCTCGAACGTCCGAATAAAACTCGGAACGCATATAAAACCGGCGCCGATATCTCACGGCCGATGCGGAGGGGCGAGCCGCAAGCCCGCAACGCCTGGCATTAATTTTATCGGCCCTCTTACCGCCCCCTCCCCATCCTCATCTCATTTTCTTGCCAGCGTTGCGTCTTTTTATGATTTTTTGACTCGCCCTCTTTTAAGTCCGAACTTGAAAAAAAAAATCCCCGGAAAAATCCATCGCATTTCGACAAGGATTCCCGGATTTTTATGTAGTTTATATGTAGACTTCTCAGGTAACTGTACTATGATTTTTTATTAGCTGATAAATTTATAGAGGGATTATTAAACAAGTATTCTCGTGAAGTGAATAAATGACGTTCTGTATTAATTTATATTGTAAATTATTTACATGTATGTTTATTATGTAACTATAGTTTTATTCAGATTTGTGAACGTGTCAAATCATTGCATCTGCATTATGAATAACGGTTCGTTATAGTTTACTTTAAAATTTTGCATAATCTGTTGAATCGTCCGAGTTAGTGCAATAGTTAGTTTTAGCTTACCCGCTTACATAAAATTAGAACTCGATTTATGAAGGAAATTGTACATCCAATTTTGAATGCTGTTCAAATCAGCCTTAAACCGAATTGTTTTTCTAATTTTAATTATTTACTTTAATTAGAATAGAATAGAATAGATGTTTATTTTAAATCGAAGTATTTACAAATAATACAAAACAATCATTGTATAAATTTTATGTATAAAAATAAAATAGATTGCGTTTAATGATATAATCACAGTCAATTTATCTTAAATACAGTAAGTAAATTTAAAATGACTAGATATAGATATAAAGAGTCACGAGTGTTACATAACGATTATAATTAATTTTCATAAAAACTTTAGTCCGTCAAATTGTTATTAAATGAATAAATGAATAAATAAATATATTATGTAAAAGTCTATAGTTACATCCACACACACACGAATATAAAATACTTTGATTAGAGAAAATTGCTCGAAAAACATTTCGATCGTTTTTATAACAATTGAAAAGAAATCAGCTTCAATATTGACGCGTTGATGAATGTAGATGGATTACGTCGTTATGCCGCATCGATCGATTAAAGGCGCAGAAGCGCGAAAAAAAAATCAATCAACTGCAATACAAGTAATAGGGTCCTTTAAAGAATCAATTGGCAGCTGCATAAGTAATTCGCGGGCGAATCCCGCATCGGCAACGGGTCCCTTCTCTCTCGCCATTTGTCAGGGTCTTGTCGCGAGAGAGAGAGAGAGAGAGAGAGAGAGAGAGAGAGAGAGAGAGAGAGAGAAGCGTGAAAATTACATTCGCGCAATAACTCCATCCGCGGTAAATTGATCAATCAGCCGAATCCATCAATCAATCGATCGATCACTGTCTTCGTCTCTCGGTCAACGTCCCCCTATAATACTAAGTAGACACACCGCTCCTACGCTTTTTTTTGAGCTCCGACGCATATTTACCTTTACGCGCTCCCACCCCTCGAATAAATGTTAGAGCCGTAAGCTCGCTACAGAGGCGATAAGCGTATGTGCGCGGACACGTGCACACACACACATTACATGCTATAGCCACTCACACACAGACAAGTAGGCACACGCATAAAGTCACCCGCACATGCATAGTCACTTACGCGTGTAGTCACTCACACACACTCATACATACACGTATAGCTACTCACACATGTACATATACACTTATAGCCAGTCGCACACAGGCATAGACACACGTACGCAAGAAACTGTCGCGACAGAGGCTTTTAACCTTACGCGGACACTCACCTCTTTCTTTACGACCTTTCTCAAGCACTAGGACGCGCTTTAATTATCAAGCAAAGCTTTTCTGAGCGTGACTTGTCTTTTTCCTCTCTGGCCTGCCCTCTTCGGGGAAAAGTCCGCTGGATTAAGTCCGGGGAGGTTGCGTTTTCGAGAAGAAAATTGCTGATTTTCGGGCTTTACGATGAAGGATAGAAAAATTACGGGGGTTTAGCGGGGCCGTAAACGTCGAGAGGGAACGTGACAAACTATTTTCTGATAGCGAGCAAAATTGTGCTTATATTGAAATAATGTTAACGGCCTTTTTCTTAAAGTGGTTCTGGCAAAAAGTTTGAAAGGGCAGGAAAACTTGTTTAGAGCTTAGAAAAGTGGCTTTTCTCTGGGTAAGTATGAATGAAACGCCTTTTCTCGTGGCTTCAAGCAGGTGAATAGTATTGATAGAAATTTTTTGTCATATCATTGTATTAATTAAAAAAAAACTGCTTCAAAATCATTAATTTTTCATTTTTTTTGTTGCAGTTTTTGAACCTCTGTTCATTTTATCAAGAAATGAATATACTATTATAATATAATATAAAATATTGAAATTTTAATTTTTGTATTACAGCTGATTTTAGAAAATAAAATTTTTCGGTGCATACCTCCATTACTTTCAATATCGTTCGTATGAATAGTGCCATATTTTATGTGAAAACACATTCACTTATTTAATAAGTGAACAACTTTTTACAAATAATAATATCACTATTTATATTTTTAATTAATTCATTGAAGCTAATTTCTCATTTTAAGATTTACATAGTATAGTTTCACTCATTCTATTCTCTCGGTAGTAGTAAGAATCCTAATTGCGCCTTTCGTGTCCAGCTCGTTCTTCCTTTCATCCATTCTGCGCGCTACTCTCTATTTTTTCGCTTTTTCGAACATCGCTCTCTGTAGCCTATAATCTTGGGCTCCGCCTTTTCTTTTCGGACGAGCAACTTCTTCCCTTTAGGGTGAAATGCGTGCACTTTGTTCTTTCACTAGTCCGACGTGGTTGCATTTTTCATTTGCTACGTGGTTACCGCTTTCGCATTCTGCCGTTTTATCAATGCGCGTAGGGGATAAACAATTACGAGGAAGAAACTGCACGCGGGTTTTATCGTGTTCAAAGGTAATGCATATAAATTTTCCCGGCCACCCACGCGTTTTAAATGATTTACGCCGAAAGAAAGGGAGCCATTTTTCGGCGCGATAAACTCTTGCCATTATGTTGTACTTATCGCGTGAACGACTTTTTTCCAGTACCTATTACATGCTGAAATTTACTATTTTGCAAAGATCTTTTATGTCTTTTACGCCTTATACACTTTTGCACTATTAATTGTTTTTCTTTATTTTTATTTTTTATTTTTATTTTAATATTACAAATATGGACTAAGAGTCCTTATAAAATCGTATAATAGAGTATATAAGAAACATTAATAACCGGTGAGAATTTTCGAATAAAAATGAAGCTTTTCTATTGTGTATATAATATAAGTAAAAAAATAAGGATTTTGAATTTGTTTTATTTCGTCTTATGCAAATTGGTCTTATCAAATCTCAACAAGAAACTAAAATAAATATACATTTAGGTTTTCCGTGGACCAGTGTTGATCCAACTTTTGAGCGAATATATGTTATCTTCTCTCGCCATTCATCCTTCCGCCAAATCTTATCGTTTACTTCCTTCGTAAATTTATCTCATCCTATCCTTTACCACAGTAGAAAAATTAAAATAACACATCAAGAAAATTGGTTTCCTCCCTTTAAAAAAAAAAAGAATGTTATGCAGTACTTTATCAATGAATCTGATTAGTTATATATGATAAATTTTCGCTTAATTTACACAAAAATTCAAAACGTGTTGATGAATAATTTACTGTTTAAATTTATGAATAATCAAAAGGTGTGTTGATGTTATGTTTATTAATACCATGAATATATTAATGAGAATAGTACTAAAAGTTGCATAAAGTTTTTAAATTTTTTAATAACACTGTATAATTTATGTTAATGACAAATATACACTGAGAAAAAAGTCAAAAGTAAATTTAACTATACACCCTAGTAAACCGGAATATAGTTAATTTTACCAGA
>JAWWEN010000020.1:6700640-6713207 GCA_035582955.1 Sycophila texana
CCAGTGCTGACGTGACAAAAAAGTCCATGGTTACGGTCAAAACAACGGTAATTTTTGATATAAATTTCTCTCCGTGTGTGGACAAAAACAAATAATAATATTAATGAAATAAGTAAACTACTTCACTGCACTTTGTTTGCTATTTTCACATTTTCCGATTAATTAATAATCATTTTGTTGAGGTTTATTAGTTCTTCAGCTAAATTGAACTTCATTTTACACGCTTACTACACTGAGAAAAATTCTTTACTAAAAATTGCAATGTAGTTTCTTTGATAATCCTCTTTTAATAAAGTGATGAGCGGATGTTATTGTGAAGTATGGCGCCAAAATTCAAAATTTATTAACCTCATAAATGAGTCATGTCATGAATAAATAGTAGAAATAAAATGAATAAATACATAAATAATAAATGATGAATACATAATAAATAAATAATAAAACGAAGATACAATAGAAAGCAAAAGGTGAGCGCTTAATTTTGCTAGTTAACGAAAAATTTATTATATTTCATCTTTAAATTATATTGTAAATTTTAAATAAATTGTAAATTTTACAAGAGATATAATGAAATTTGTTAAATTTTTACGAGTCAATATTGTATTTCCTCCAATAACGTTTCTTTTAGCCCTTTTAATGTTGTTACTATTACTGTTACCACTACTACTGATATCTGAAATAAACACTGCTAGAAAATGTGGTAGTGTCAATTGAACCAAACTCCCACATCGAATAAAATATTGTAATTTATCGCGTAAAATTATTCAAATTGCTTTTCCTTTTAATAAAACAAAGCAAGTTAATGGAGAAGAGAGAGTGAGGACGGGAAAGAGAACACACCGAGAGATTTCTCAGTGTGCCCCCTATTAGAGGGAATTTCGATTCACCGACGTGCCCCGCGGCCCATCCACGAACTCTACCGCGCCCCAAGGTCGCCCCAAGACTGGAGTTGCGAATTCGAAATACGAAATCACGGAGAGCCGAGCCTCAGAATTGCGTCGTTTAATTTTGCCAAATCAGATGTAATTTGAACGTGGTATTGGAGGTTTCGAACGAGCGGTTTTCCACTTTCCAATATAGCAGTTGCCAGCTCCGATGAAACGAAAGAGGTTAGCCTCCGTTCCCTCTGTCCTTACTCCTCTTGAAACACCTACAATGAATTTATACTTTATTTGCCTTTCTTTATATACAATTTGCCGCGCAAAGCTTATTAAATCTTCATTATCATTATTATGAAGAAACATTACCGCCGGCAACAAAATTAAAAGAATTAAATTTACATTTCTTCGCTTTGCCGTAACTTTTTAGTTAAAGAGCTCCTTAGCCCTTTCAGCGTTCACCGCACTTTTTATATTTGTAAAATTAATTAAAACTTTTTCGCAAATATAGCCCTCTCCTCTTCCGCGATAAGAACTTTGCAGTCTGAAAAAAAAATGGAAAAAAATGTTGCTCTCGCATAGTTAGTGCATAATTGAATTTTACCAGAGAGAAATACCCGCTCGAATGTAAATAATTTATTTAAATAATTTATTTATAAAACTTTCGAATTATTTTATTCATGCCAAATTTATAGAAATGCAAGCTTATTCCCGCGGTCGTTTGAAAAATATATTATTTTTGAAAATGATTACATCACGAATCCAATTTAAAATGACTAGAATTACAAATAAATGTGAAAACATACTATTCTCGTCTATAAAATAAAAATTACATAAAAAAATTTTTTTATAACAAAGACACTCACGCTTAATCTACGCGTACTTTTAAAAGCCTCTGCAAGTATAAATTCAACATCCAAAAAAATTTGCAGTAAGCGAATAATAATTCGACTTTCGGCCAAAATTGACGTTTTCAATTCAATATAAAACTTTCGGGCGATAGCCAAACGGCAATAATAACATTCAAAATGAAAAGGAAGCCCTACATCTGCATTCGCGAAAAAGTTTAATCAAATGAAATTTCTCCCCGAGGGGGGAAAAAAATTGCTTAGTCCAGCGGAAAAGAGAATTCGGCGTCGCCCTTAAATCCGATAACGGAGCCATCCTAACATTACCGAGTTCGAAAAATATTTGAGACAGACAGAGGCAGACCGAGTCAAAACCAGAAGGGTATGAAAGAGACAAGGGAAGACAGCATTACAGCGAGGGGTAGCGGCGGTGGCGCCGCGGGGCCGTGCAACGTGGCGCGGGGTGGAGGGTGGGGGGTGAAGGGGTGGATAAAGCAAGCGAGCAGCGAGAGGGAGGAAAGCGGGAGAGAAAGAGAGAGACAGAGCGAGAGAGCCGGTGCATGGAGAGTCGATCAATAACACGCCGCAGAGTGGCGCTGCTAACGCTTTGCTGCTCTCTCGTGCCGCATCCACCCCCTCTCTTTTTCCACCCCCTCCCCACCCTTTCCCTCTTTTCCTCTCTATTGTTAGATCTCCGTCGTTGTCTCTAGCACTTATTAAAAGCAACAATTTGTACGGGCGGCGAAAAAATTGGACGGTGAAAAAAAAAAGATAATAAGGCGAAGGATTTTTGCTTGGACTTTGCGCGCGACACGTGCGTCGAGAAAGAGAGACGCGGGAGTGGCGGCGTTGGTGGGGAGAAACAGGCGAGGCGGTGGGGGAAAGGGAAAACCGCGCAGAGCTTGAAAATCAATAAAATGCTTTCCGCGCGACGAGCCTCCATTTTCATTCTACGCTCTTTTACCCTCCTCCTTGCTCGTTCCGTGTCTTTTCATACCCCACAGCCTATATCTTTATTTCGAAGAAATTCTACTACTCGACTCTTTTGCCGTGCGCCGGCCGCTTGTATGAATATTAAATTGTAGAAACTTTTCGGCGCCGCATCCCTCATTCTCGCGTTTAACCCTGCGCTGCGATTTTATTAAATTTCACGCGGATACGGCTTGTAATAAAGTTTGTAATATTATGTGTACTGCCCGGGATGTTAATGCTGATTTAATAGGATGCCGCGTGTAAATGTTTTTAAAGTTTCTTTCGGCGCGTTAAAAGCTTCGCTAATTTTATTATCTATAATCAGTGTATAAGAGGTAGGTATGATTTTAACTAATGGATATATTGCTTCAAAGTGCTGGTTGTAGGCGGCTATCCTCCACCGATCGTATAATCTAAACTCTTTAAAGGAATAATTGCAACTGTTACCGGCGATAAAGTATACGATAGTAAATTTATAAAACCAAGGCATTTTTTGTATTGAAACTACCGCGAAAATTGAGAAAAAAATTCGATTTGTTTGAGCAATGCTTTACAATCTCGCGCGAGGCAATTTTTACCGAGCAGATCAGTTGATCCCGTGTTTGATAACCATCCAGCAATTTATATCAGAAAATTACTTTGGTGTACTTAAAAAAAAAAAAAAAAAATGAAAAAATGCAAGCTTTGCGAATTAGCTGTTTTCAAATTGAGCTCAATTTCACAAGCAGTGCTTCATATAAAATAGTATTCCCTACAATGCTCAAAGAGAAAAATAAAATAAAATAAAATTTTTGTGACCTCTATTGAAAAGTAAATTAATACTTTTTGTTCGTTAACTAATTACTTTGTTGAAACTTTCGGATTAAAATTATTAGTGTACATGCGATCATTTCCGAGAATAAACGAACGATACTATTTCAGAAATATATAAAGGAAAATTTTGCAGAAACTCTCTTTATTCAGGTATTCACATCGCGCGAGTGCGCGTAATTCGAACGCCCGCGCATTAATTCGAAATTTTGCATGCGGGAATAATTAATTACGGAGGTGAGGGGGAAGGGGGAAGAATAAGAGAGGGGAGGGACGATGGTGAGCTAGAACCTCGTTAATTATGTGACCCGCTGTAATTGCAAACCGTTATAATAAGTAGAAATTGCTAAAATGTCTTTTATGCATTCGTTTACAATTGCGTGCATTTATTCACAATGCGCCGCGACTATTAATGCTTAATTAAATATTTTTTGAAACTCTGCACGTGGAATCCGAGATTTATACTGGATTTACCAAATAAAGCTACAATTTCGAGAAGTATTTTATAATTAAATAAATAAAATAAATAAATAAATAAGCTTGGTGTTGCTTCATGATCGAATATTTTCAATTTAAGAATATTAGTTTGAATATTGGTATGTTCAAAAGTATGATTCGATCCTTTCACTACTAAGTTCTAATTATTAAGATTAAATATTGTATTTTATTTAGGAATTTTTATAATAATAATCAAATTTATAGATTTATTTGTAAGGGTTATACGCCCGTTTAATAAAAATAAATAAATAAATATTGGACCAAGACTTGTATTGGACATAATATGACCAACTACCAAATTTCATTGTACAAATGTCTCATGTAAAAATTTTAAGACCATGCTTGCTGCCTCAGTCATTGACAAATAACATTTTTGGCCATGTAATATTTTATTTAGACAAATAATCGCAAGTAAAATTTTTTTGAAAATTTGGAATTGTCATTATAATGTTTTTACATTAAAGATAAAAGAAGAACACATGAAATATTATAAAAGATTTTTTTCTATCATTGAAAACACACAGTTGATTCTCAGAGAAATGGTCATATTTTTTTTTATTTTTTTTTTTTTTAACAAACCTAATTTAATCGTGTTAATCCTGTGACGTTCAAACGAACAGCTGGTGGAAATAATCGAAATCTCAGCCTTTTCTTTTCATCTCTGGAAATGCATTAGTTAGGATTTTTAATGTCTTTGCGGGACAATAGGTGGAAATAAGAGTTGCATTGGAGGAAGCTACGACCACTTATTTGGCAGAAGAATTTTCCTTTCATAAAGGACTGACGCGTTCCACTTTTATATCAGATTTCCCACTTCGCGGAGTAAGTATGTACACGAACGGTCAAAGAAGCAGCAAAAGCACGCTCCATTATCGACACAATGCAATAATATGCCTTTACTTTACGTGAAACAAAAGTGGCGACAGAAAGCTCTACTCAGTCCGAGAAATTCCTACTGTAAGCTCTGAAAAAAAAATCGATACTGATTTTCAGAAAAAATTTATCGGCGTATTAAAATCTCTCGTGCAATAGGCACAGCACGACTGACCGTATATAAACCGATTAATTGGTCGCAGTGGATATTTCCAGCGTAAAACTAAAAATTGTAAAAAATCTGCACGATATTTCCAGCGAGGAAAAATTAGAAAAAAAAATGCACGAGTAAAGTAGTTTTTCAAATCCGTCGAGCAGGAATTACCATGAGCGCGTTAACTTTTTTTTCCGCGAGGGAGAGAACGAGGAAACCCCCAAAAATTCCGCTGCAACATTGCGAGCGCGCGAAGCCTCTTCGCAACTCGAGTAACTCGGCCGCAATCGGCGCACTCGCCCAACCATAAGTCATCATTAGCGATTTACCGCTAAACCCAGATTTCGCTTCCTCCGCTCGTTAATCCGAGCTAATCATTCGATCCAGGCTCACCCTCATTTTATACCGTTCTCTTTGTTTGTTTGTTTTTATTCCCTTTATTTTCATTAAAATGCTTATTGATTGATGTTGATTTTGATTTGTGCCTGCGACATTCATTTTGTTAAAAAAAAAGCTCTACTATTTGGTGACTAGTGGAGCAGTTTCCACTAATTTAAGTAGATTTTCAACAATTTCATTTAAAAGGGTAAATGTAGTGGTGTTTTTAATGAATCAAATATTAGGAAGTATTAACTGTACAACGATTTGATGGTTAAAATTATTACCGTCCACTGAGAATTCTGTATATTTAAAATCAATGCAAGTCATGAATTCATTCGTATTCGTCCTTATACATATTTTAATTAAATCTAACTAAAATTCACACGCGCGCTTCGCGCGCTGATTATTTTAGTTCGGAAACGACAAAAACAAAAAAGCAAACGCTTAATTGCTACGACTACTTCACACTCTTCAATTTCGATAATGCGATAATTCGACTTCATTCAATTCGATCATAATCGTAATGCATTTTAATATAAGGGATGAATTAACCAATCTTTTAATAAAGATCATACTCAAGTAGAAATTGTATCACGCGAAGAGTGATGATTTAGTTAGTATAACATTATTACATTTTTCCATCAATGTATTTATTACAACTTTTCGTTCGTTAATCGCCATATATATATTAAAAAAAAAGGCTTATCGCCTGAAGGCTTGTCTCACTGTCTCACTAATGTCCCAAATCGATCGACAATTTACAAGAAGTAACGTAAGAAAAACGAATTACCACGCACGTACTTTTTCCTCCAAAAATGTTGACAACAAAAATGAAGAATGAACATTCAGAATATCAAAAAAATAGTGACACTGGGGTTAGAGTGATAAATGACGACACTTAATCAGAAGAGCACAGCCAGGCAGAAAGCACACACGCAACCCCCTGCGAATCCGATAAATATCTGAGCATTGAATTATAGTGCGTAAAGCAAAGTATAGTTTTCACTACAACGCGAACAAGTGCAATCGCTACGGTAATGGACACGTGCTAGTTGAAAGGACCGCACAATAGCGGTCCTCTCGTCCGTATACGGCTGTACACACATGGACTGCAGGAAAATCTCAATCGAGATCTCGCTCTCCCCGATCGCTCGATTCCATTGGTAAGGGCCAGCGCCAAATGTATTTTCATCCGTCGCTGCTTATCAGACCGAAGGGAGAAGGGGAGGGGGCGTAGGTAGGGGGTATGAGACAAGGGGGGACGGCGCCCGCTGACGCCCTTTGGCGCGATTTGCGCCGCGTCAGCTCCGCACAGCTCGACGCCGCTGCTCACTCTTAGCCCGAAGAGCGTGGTAAGCATCTAAGGCGTCTCTAGAAATTATTGCCGAGCCAATCTGGATTGAGTCCGATGTCCAACGTCGCTTCGGCCCGCAATAAGATTACCGGCGACATCGTCACCGGGGAAAGAAGAGAGCGAGAGCTGAGAGAAGTTGCACGCCAACTGCGGAATCGATGTCTCTACCCTCTCGACGACGAGGAGTACTCGGGATTATATACCTTTCCGCTTCCGCTGCGTGTTACGTAGTTTTAGCTTGACGGAGCACCGTTCGACTTCTCATCGACGCCCCACGATGCTTCATATTTCCTTCAAAATGACGTCGAATTCTCTTTCAAATTGATAGTTTCTGTGTATAAATCTTTGATAGTTGTTATTATTATTAATGTTACGAATACGATTTACTTCGTATTTTAATTAGGAATGTTTATGTTTGAGAAATTATAAAGATCGAGCGAAAATACCAAACAATTGTTCTTTTCAGTATTATTCGACTGGTTTAAGTAGTGAAGTTGGTTGTTAAAGATTCTTTTTAGAGCAGTAGGACGTACGAAATTGTTTTGATCAGAAAAAGAAAATAAATGTTTAAAAGAAAGTCCTTTTAAAAAAAAAGTGTAGTATTTAAGGGAGTATACTATCAGTAATAGTATTACTGTTCAGATTTTTATAAAATTGCACGTAGAAGTGTGTTACATCTTCAAATGGACATATACCAATTTTTGAGCTACACTAACTCAGAAAAAAGTTATTAATAATTTTCTGCTGACTCTATTAACGTGTAGCCTTATGGGAAATTGCATTTAATCGTGAAATGTATGAAAACGGCTGTTCAGATTTTGACAAAAGTGTGAGAAATGTACCTTTAATATCTCGTAGATATAATGCATCGAACCAAATGGTGATTCATTGATTGTTAAAGTTGATGTAAGTAAATTAATAAAATTATTTACGGTACATGTACGATTTGGCAACGTCTGCCAGAGGTTAGATGGCCACCATCTGAAGTTTCGATAGAACTCAAGCCCAGAAAATATGAGACAGTAGAACATCATACCATTCAAGAAAGCAATGATAATATTTAAAAAATTAACTTTATAAAATTAATAATCAGATGTAATTAGATGTGAGATTGTAAAATTATTGTATTAAGAATCTTGGTCCTCGTTAATTTTTCAATAAATAAATCAATAGGTAAATGTATATTATATATTGTTGGATAAATATTCCAAGGGCTCTGAGGAACTTTGTGGAGCGAGCGAATTTACGTGGAAAAACTTTAGATTTTCTTGAAGCACAAAAATTTTCTCAATCTAGAATGAAGTAAGCGGTCCATTATTGGCACGCTGCCAAGGGAACCGTACTTCCAGTTTCAGATTCAACCCTCGATTTTTCAAGAAGTAAGCTTAGGGAATGCTTTGAAAAGTTTTTATTGCACTGTCCAATGTCGGTTTAAATTGAAAAATATAATTAAATAAGATGAATCGTTGAATTACGTTCTCCTGCACAATGCTATTGAAAAAAATCGAAATAAAATTTCCGTAACCTATTATTATCCAAATAAAATTCTCTTAGTATTAATTACTTTTAATGCATCAACTCAATAAAAATGTCTCTACCAGCAGAGCTTTAGAGATTTTATTTTACTTCCTGGAAATAGTGTAATTGCAAATGAAGGAAGCACAAAAGTAGCAGCCTAAAACGTTTACGCTGCATCTAATTTTCTTTAATGACAGGAAATTAAGCGCAAGGAATGATGGGAAAATGAAGAATCTACACCCACTGGGTCTGCGTATGTCTGACGGTACCATGAGCGCTGTCGCGAATAACCTTAGGGAATTCCTACGATATTTGGCATGCCAGGCGAGCGTTCAATGAAGGAGAGGAGTCGGGACTCGGACCAAAATATATGCTAAGGATCTCTCTCCTCACATATGCGTGGAGCAAGACGTAGGGTACCCTTGATTCTTTTATGACGCGGACAAAATGAAAAAAAGGAAAGTGACGAATGGCACTTTTTTGTGGTAATGAGATTGGCAATCCCTTCGTATTTGCGGAGAGCTTAGCTGTCTGCTAATGCTATAATCTATAAGCTGAAATTTCCATATTTTTATCAAAAAGTTGTTTAGATTCTGATTAGAAAGTTGATTAAATTCTGATCAAACTGTTTATCAGATTCAAATTAATATGTTGATCAGGTTGTCATCAGAACGTTGATTAAACTCTAACTAGAATGTTGATCAGAAACCTAACACCAGTACATAATATTACTGGTCAGAATTTTAGCCACGAGTTAATCAATCATCAGAGAATTAATCATACCGCCAAGGAAGGTAAACTTAAAAGGTTGAGTTGGCGCAGCAACTCCAATCAACTTAAATCAATGAATCGATAAAAATATTTACCAGATGCGAGTCACTGCGCTTAGAAAAAGGAAAGAGAGCCGCAGAACTGATGAGAAAATAGGAGAGTTTAAATGCCGGCGAATCTTAGCGGCAAAAGGATTATATTTTTCTTTCGAACCGTGAAAAAGGAAAGAGCCTAGCACCCACGCAGTCGGAGAAGAATACAAAGAGACCTGGAGAAAGGAGGTAGGAACAAAAAAGGCTCGGGAGAAGGGAAAAACGTCCAAGGGTTATAGCCGAGGAGTAAAAAAAAACTGCGAGAAAATAGTGAGAGATGAGGGGGCTGAAGAAAGAGCGAAGGCCAGAGGAGCGGAGAGGGAAAACCATTCGAAGAGTCAACAGTGACTTCATCTTCGTTTTACCCCGGGCGATCCGGCGATCCACGGCCGTGTCGACGTCGGCGCCGTCGACGACGCTTTATCGGAGAAACGAGCTTTTAGCAGAGGGACGGATTTCAAAAGTGAGTTGACGGATGGACAGACAGATGAATTGATATAGATGAAGCGGCTGACTCGAGCGGGCGCATTGATGATTTTCCTTTTTGCTCTCGAGGAACGAAGAAAAAGGGGTAGCCGCGCGTTGCGTTATTAATGCGAAGTATGAAATGAGAGCGGCCGGGAGAATGAATCGACACACTTTTTCTTCCAATGTTTTTCAACTCGATTTTTCACAATTACCAGAGCGAAGAGACAATTTTATCAGAAGATAATATTTTAACGTTTCTTCGCGTTCTTCTTTCGGTGCTTTTCATTTTAGTGTACACATAAATATAATTAAAATATGTTTGAAGAAAGTAATTAATTTAATTTATTATATGTGCCGTAACAGCGAGAGAAAATTAACACTGAATTTGAAAATTCAATATAAGCGCTAATAATAATTAACTAGCAAAAGTTAATAATTAATAAGCAAACTAGACTGATGATATTTACGATTATATTATTTTGACAAGTTTAATTAATTGCGTCGACGAAATTACTTCATATGCAATATGCTTGTAATAACAAATTAATTGGAAATTTTTTCCTTAATAATCAAAATAGACATGCTATTAAATATTCTCATCAGGTAGAAAATGCAATAAAAAAACTTTGATAAAGGGAGCTTTAAAAAAGATTCTGAATAATTGATGTCAACTCTATTCCGATAATGCATTTTCGAATGGTGCAAGCACGGATGATTATTAATAATAAAGCGTACAATTGTGCTCTCATCTAGTTTCGTATTTCTTTTTCTCTTTCCGGTACAAAGAGAAATGTATTTGCTAAATCGAGCAACAAAATTTATTGCTCTTAATAATGTTTAATCTAGTGGCTTAATAGCCAATTTGGAATTCAATTATGATTATATAGTGGATAAAAGTGATATATTCATTATTCAAGTTAAAGTTGCTAATTCAAGTTATCGTGAGTCTTTAATCATCGTAACAATGATAGATGATAAAATAAAGACATTTTTTCATGATCTATACTTAATTATTTAAGCAGAAAAAATGAAGTAAAATCTTACTACGCTGCAATATAACCTTTACTATAATATTTCTTTGAATATTTTATTTTTTTTTCACTCCTGAAAGTATTTTAAGAATTTGACACATATGACAATTCTGAAGATAATCATCCGCGGTTTTACGAATAAATGAATTCTAAAGTTTCAATGAATTCTCGTATCATTCAATTTCTTCCAAAATCCTTTCAAACAGTATTTTGAAATCTGCACATAATCTTCATCATCAGCGTTGATTTTGCTTTTAGACAGCAATAAACGACAAAACGTCACACCGTTCTGTGCTTAGCACAAATTTTACGATGATTTTACCGCGGACATTCTATTCGAGCACTAATTGATCATCTCACTTGGATGATATTTAATCGGCAAACCAATTTTCAGGTTCAGGTCGAAAGTGCTTTAAATGGAATATCGAATAACATGATACCAACATTTTCGCTGAACATTTCAACCAGCGTCAATAGTGAATGATCGCTTATAATGCGAGGTAAAAAAACTTTATTATTTCATTATAACAACGTCTTGCCAAACTGAACTGAACCTTTATATAGACTAAAATTAAAATATTCGATTTGAACAAACGTCGGTCGTTGCAGCATTATAAAGGTAGGGAATTTCATTTAAAAATCGAATTTTACACTGCAGCGCTTATATGTCACAGTTAAAATAGCTAATATTCGTTGGTCGCAGCGAGTAATTTCATTTTTATTTCGGTAATGCATTTATATTCGTGAAAAAAAAAAGAAAACAGAATTTAGTGCATTGTTGATCGAAAAATTGAAACAAACATAAACCCCCAGGGCATATCGGTAAATTACGCGATATCTAGTCGAGTTGGGTGCGAGATCGAGGGATGAGCTACAAAGCCATAAATTATTATTGATTCAACAGTATTGTAGCGGGAGTAACGAGTATCCGACAAACGCCCGTAATTAAATTCTGTTTTCGCGCGCCCAAGTGTCAGGAACTGTGTGGAAACTACTATGTGAGCTACGAAATTCTGGTATTGCGTTGACTTTTAAGCCGACGTGTACAGACATACACGCGAGCACAGTTGCGAGGACATATATATGCCCGCACCGGCCAGCCTCGCTGGTGTTAATTATCATGCGGCGACTGTGCATTCGAAGGTGGTTTGTCTACGTTAGTATTCATTGAATCTCTATTTTCTTAATCCTATTTAAAAGGAAAGTAGATTTTATTTAGAATGTAACTGTGCGATTAGATCGAAAATTATGTTGTACGCGTGTCTTTACTCTCTAAATTTCTTCCAGTAAAAAAACATTAATTTTCAGTATGTTATCCACTATTTCACGAAGAGAACAAGATGCAACTGAAGTAATAGAATTTTCTTGTAAAAATTACAGTTAAGTTCCACGTAACAATCCTCTCTTAAAAAAAGTGATGGCAGGATGTTGCGAAGCATTTTAAAGCGCGATTTGATTGGCGCACAGGCATATCCAGTTAAATGGCGCTAAATTCAAAAATCTAGCCTCAAAAACATGAAGAAAAAAAGGGGACGTTTTGCTAGTTTCATTAAAAGACGTACTCGAAGGACGATTTTCAAGCGATGGAAATTTTCATACGAAAAATCACTGAAATTATGTTGAAAGTTTTCATGCGTGTGTCTTTAACATATCTGAATTTAATTTAAAATACAAGTGAGGTTATATTCAGTGACCACACTTCAGAGTTTCTGAAATAGTCATTTTCGCGTTTTCAAACTGACAACGTTAATCAAGATACTATACCTTACAAACTATATTATTTTATGAATACGTACTCTACTGACTCGACAAATCCCGCTTGGAGGGTTTATAACTAAAAATTTTTTTTTGAAAAATAATTTTAAAATTAAAAATTATAATAAAATTTATATTTTCTATTAAATATTCTAGAAATATGT
>JAWWEN010000020.1:6713307-6744528 GCA_035582955.1 Sycophila texana
CCGGAACGCGTGCTTGATCCAAAATTTTTAATCATGGATCGACCTCAAAAGTGCTTATTTTTTGTAGAATTGCTCATTTACTGACTGAGGGAAATTTTTAATTAATATACTAATTTTTACTATATTATCAAAAAGAAATAATTGTTGGTTAACTACACCTTCGGAGCCTATAGATAGTTCAAAAAAATATATTCAGCTGGGGACTTCGAGGGGGACTTCTGCCTTCAATTCTGACATAGAACAGAATACAATTCCATTTTTCGAAATACAGGAGAATGTAGAATTGCCATCCTTTCCACTGTCTGGTGTAAGAATCTATTTAAAAAAAAAAAAAAAAAATAGGTGAATATGCTGGATCTCTATCTCTGAAACTGTTAACATTCGATACGTCGCTTTACTTAATGGAAAAGCTCTAATCTTAGAAAAAATCTATTTAGCACCTGTTCCTATGTATTTATGGTATGGTTTATGGTCAATAATAATTGGTATATACACTGAAAAAAATAATAGAGGAAAGTTTACAATAAATTTAGTAAGTTGGGGACAGACCTGACCAGCCAAGAAAATTATACTATAAACTTTTGAAAAATTACAATTTTTATAGTAAAATTTGCCACAATTATAGCAATTTTTCCAAAACTTATAGTAATTTTCTTGGCTTGCAAAGTCTGTCCCTATCTTACAAAATTTATTGTAAACTTTCCCATATTATTTTTTTCAGTGTATTATAAAATATCATAATGATCCAATAACATAATGATACTTTTTATCGTATGATCCCTTCTTTTAACAACATCATTATACTAGTCGTTATTCAAGCTTCTGCTGCTCTAAACCAGCCAGCAGCTTGAGACTTGCCAATACTTGGTGCGACCAAACGGTCATACAGGAAACAAGTACGCGGCGCGGTCGTATATATCTCGGCAACAAATCGTTAAAAAAACGTCAGGACGCGAAGCCGCATACAGATAGTCGGTTATAAAAGTGCGCTATACTCTGCTTTGGCATCGTCAATAAAAAAAAATAGGTAATCTTTGTTGGCGAGAGGCATCGATCCGTTATGCCCACCGATAAAGCCCACATATTTCGGAAAAAAGGGCGCAGATGAAAGGTTTTGAGGCCCGCATCGAACGAGGCTCTGGGGGATGGTAGAAAAAAAAAAGGGTGACGAGTAAGAGATAGAGAGGGTATAGGAGGGCAGGGAGGAAGAGAGAGAGAGAAAAGAGAAAACACACGGAGGGAAGGCAGAAAAAGAGGTTAGAATGAAAGTGGGCATTGGAAGCGCATGAAGCGAGGAGAGAAAAGCCGCTTCGTGCACATTTCGCTGTTGCGACCTGTCCTCTATCTCCGGCTCTCGAAGCTTACTTTGCACTCGGATCAATAACAGTCCGCATTTCGGCCCGTTTCGGCCCTCCTGTGCCTCCTACACACATGCGTACGAACACACATACACACCTATACGCGTATAGACACGTACAGGCACATACGTGAGCGTCCAGGATTTTCTCGTCCCCCGTCACCGCAAAAGCTTGTCTGGAATCCGTCGCATCGTTGCGGATTTTAAGCCGACGGAAGTCCGCCTTTATTTCCATCTGCACGCCAGCGACGCGAGGGAACTGCGGCCCTGCCGTCCGTCCTTGACGAATTGTCCCGCCGGACTCGAAATTCAGTGATCGCGCGGAGGTGCTCCCCCGCATGCATTTGGCCAAAGCCAGCCCTAAGGCCTTTGCTTCGAAGTTGCAGATAAAGGACTGGATGCTTCGTATATCCTTCCGCTTGGTTTGGACGCTATTGCCGTTGATTCTTCGATGTATTTCCGATGCGCCTATGCATATCTGCGGTTCTAGCTCTCGCTATTTGCATGCGGATACTTTAACCGATGGAATGGCAGGCTTTCGACGGAGAATCTTGATAAATATGTGTTAGTTCCTTTTATTTCTTCTGTAATTTGAATAACATAGTGTTTTTATCTTTTTTTTTTTTTTTTTTTTTTGTTAGTGAAATGTTTTCAAATCTCGTTCCGTTCATCAATCGATGCATGAAAGGTTCGAATAAAATTCGAAAAGATCGATTTATCTGCTAAAAAAGAATTGCGATGGCTGCGGATGTTGTGAAGCATTACAAGAATTTGATTGGTTGAAGCATGACTTTCTCGTTAATTGGCACCAAAATTCAAAAAGGTTTGATGGATATTTAATACTTTAATTTAATTGATTTATTTGTTTATTAACGATTTAACAGACTGTTCTTAATTAACTGGCTAATACTAGAGAAAATGCGGCAATTGAATTGATTAATATACAATTAGTCATTAGTGAGGACGGTTTGTAAAGCTAAAAAATTTGATTGCGCGAAACACGGCAATTTAGCCACTATTTGATACTGTTAACTGCGAAAGGATTAAAACCAATTATTATTGTACGAACGAATACGGATGGATGCGATTAACTTTTTCTCTCGAGGAAAAATATTACGCGTTTTTCGGTGTACCGCAAGAAAAAAAACATAAGAAAAAGAGAGCAGAAAAAAGCGCCAGGCAAGAAAAAAAATAGTGGGAGATGAGGCGAGGCGGAGCTTTTTTCGTCAATAATTGCCAGGAATCGATATGGGCGCGCCCGAGAGGCCAACAATATTGCCTGAGTGGCCAACAAAAGCTCCAATTGCTTTGAAGTCCAGCGCGAAAATTTTGATGCGAAAAATTGCGGACTTGTGTCATCTCGTTCCTCCCCTGCCGGCAGTGATCGCGCAAACTTTTTCTTTCGCTCGGCGCGTCCGGGAAAAGCGGCGCAACGCCGAGCTAATCCATGCAGTTGCTGCCTCATCGTGTCACATCCAGTGATATATAAAAGGCTGTCTAATGAATTTTATAAGATAATTACAAGACTACTCCAATTTTCTTACACCGTTACATAATTTTTAAATTTTTATAATTTATAAAAAAATATTTAATTGGTAAAAAAATCTATAACTTAACTTATAAAAAAAAGTGACGGAATAAAAAGGCAGAAAATAAAAACAACATTTTTTTTTAATCTAAATAGACGAAGGAGAAATGTTTATTTTAATCTTGTTCAAAACAGTTTTAAAACAATGAATGTAAAAAAATTAACTTATATCAAATGTGATGGGATCACAAGATCAAACATTAAAAGACGATTTTTTTCATCTGCATAGATGATTAGGTTAAGGGGGTGTCCCCTTAAGTGTGTATGACCATTTAAAACAAAAAACTGTCTTCATACATCACTTCGCGCATCCTATCACCTCCCTGCCGCTTCCAGCGCGCAAAATAAGAATTTAAAATGTAAAATAATGCAGCGTGTGTCTCGAGAGGCGTTTAAATCAGAAATTTCATCGGGCAAAAAAAGAATTGGGAAAACGTCCGGGCGCAAAAAAAAAAATTCGCGTGGGTGCAAAGCGCCAAAGGGCGCCGTGCATTCTTTGCCGTGAAGCCCGTGGAACGCTGTCAAAAAATAAAATGCTGAAAGTGCGAAGTTGCGTGCGCAGCGAGAGCTGACGCCGGCGAAATCTCGTCATCGCATGTGCACAGGACGAACGTGAGGTCGAGGAAAAAGAGCGCGACGGGGCGACGAGACGTGGCGTACGTGGCCAAGGGGAAAATGTTGAAGCAACGGGTACGAACGAGTCACGAAGAGAGAGTGAGAGAGACGGGGACAGCAGCGTTGTATTTTACGCGCGGCGTAATCGTTTACAAGATTTTTCGCCTTAATGAGGAAAAATAAGGCAAAGAAGGAACGCGAGTAACAAAGAAAAAGGAGAGTATCTAGCTTCGGGTGGATAGAGCCCAGATTTTCACACTGTACTGGACCTTCGTATATGTACACCTGACGACAATCTTCTTTTGAAAAAAAAAAATGAAAAAACTATGGGAGGATTTAAGGAAGAATTTAATTAATTAAAGGATATTTATTCGGTTGAAAAGAGATATAAATCCAAAAGTCTTTATGTGCATTTAACTATTAAATTTAAATAATCGAAGAAAGTTATGTTTGTTTAATTCTTCTTGTTTATAAGTCTTGAGCGAGCTGAACGCCCTTTGGAACGAAAATATACAAAATAAAAAAAAAGGATATAAAAATTTCAATAATAAAATTCAGTGTAACTCGAGCAGTAATGTCGGATTTTTTGCTACTTCATATAGGTTAAAGCGAATACGGAATGCTCCCCCAGCAGATATAGCTATAATTAATCTGGTTGCAGCTTTTAAAAAAGGCACTACGCTCTCATATTATTGAACTTTAATTTTCATTTTATTTATTCATTTTTTTTTTGTATGTTTTAATTTGATTTTGTTTAATGACTGTACATAGCCCGTAATATGTACTTTACACAAAAAGGCGTGTAATTTTTTAAAATGCTCCATTTTCATTTACATGAGTACTCACTCCAGGTAACGTTTTAAGCGACATGTAGAGAAATAAAAAAAAGTTAAGAAAAATGAGTATTTTCTAGTTTCGGTGCAACCCACTCGTTCTAGGGCTATTTTGAATCAACTTCTACTTGTTTTATAATATTCGTAATATTTTATGAAGGTATACCAAAAATTATTTTAAAAATTACATTTATTTGCAGTGTTACAACAAAATGATATAAAAGTATATTAATTTTTCATACATGATTATCAAGTAGGTCGCCCTATTAATAGAAAAATAGTAATTTTCCTTCACCTACTTTTCTCAGTGTAACATAAAATGTATGTACACATATCGTCATATCATTCATATGAGTAGATTAATCAAATAATCATTAACATATAAATTTACTCATTGTTAATTCCAACATGTATATCTTAAATAAACGTGTCAATAAAAAATATATCAACTATATTCAGATTGACACCCTAACCTCAAAAATTTGAGTGCATAGATTTTCCTACTTAGTTAAATAATGATAAAACGCCTACGCCAAAGTCGCGAGGAATCGAGAGAGAAAAAAATGACGGCGCTGCAACTGTTGCAGCTACGATGGTTATCGAAAAGCGAGAGAAGCCAAAAAAAAAGAAGAGGAGATAGGGCAAAGAGATGCGGGCTCTGGAAAAGCTCGAGCTCCGAGATCAAAGGCCGCTGACGCTGTATAATACGCGGGGGTAAAAAAAAGAGAGAAGAGAGGCTGCAAAGGCCGCGTGCCTTCGTTAATATAAGGGAGCGCGTCGCGCGGCTTAATTTAATAAAGCGCAAAATTCGCGAGGGCTCGCTGTGTACAGCCGAAAAGAAGGAAAGATCGGGGAAACGGAGAGAGCCGGGGTTATTACTGCGCCGAGGCCAAAGTGTCGCCTTTTACGCATTGCGAGCAAATACAGGGTTCATTGTACGGCTCCCCTCTCCTTTGGCCGGACTGATAGTGGAGCGCGGACTACGCTGCGAACCTGCAAGATTATACTTGGCTTCTATATGCTGTTTCGAAATTACAATTTATTTTATAATAGAGTTGCATAATTTCATACGGGAAAATGTTGTCTTAAAAACTCTGTACTAAAGCGAGGATAAATGAGAAATGTAAAAAAAAAATTACTATAGAAAATAGCAAATTCAAACCATTCATACCATATCAATGTAGTAAATTTTAATATGAATATTTAAAAATTTATTTAGTTACTTATTTAACCAGAAAATTACGTTGTAATCCTACTATAAGCAAATAGTATTGCTGAGCGTAGGTCTGAAATACAAAATATACTTACAAATTTAATTTAAATACTAAAACTCACTTACTAACTTAAAACACTTCATACAATAGTAGGCATTCGAGGAACACAAGTAAACTGTAAAAAATTTGGTGTAAAATCGGACATTTGATGTGAGTACGTGTACTTACTAACTTTATTTTTTGTGTAAAATTTTAGTGTAGAATATTTTGTGTAAATTTTTGTGTAAAAAATGTTTTACACAAATGTTTGTGTAATTTTCAAAATGGAATTACGATGAACGTAAGTTAAAAATAAATTTTTTTTTGTGTAATTTCGGTACTGTCAAAATTTAAACAAAATTTACACAAATTTTGGGGAAAGAATTTACACAAAACTTTTGTGTAAAATTTTAGTGTAAAATCGGACCCTAATTTTTTACAATGTAAATGCCTTCTTAAAATAAAATTTTTATATATAAAAAAAAAAAAAAAAAAAAATAGGAAGAGACGCAAAGCTATAATAAGAAATCTGTAAATTAGCGCATAATTACGCAAGATTTAGGAAAACACCAGAAGCAGTTAGGAGCGGCATGTTTGAAAAGCTTGTAAACCACCTCGAAAGTTTAATGCTCGACGGCAAGAGCATCGCCGGTATCGTTGCACCCGTTGCAAATGCATTTAATGCTTAATTGCATCTCCTGTTCCTTTTAGCGGCCGCGCCCCGATGATGACCGCGTTAATGCAATAGCGGCTTTCCGAGCCGTTGTGGAGCTTCATCGGCGGCGGAATATCATGATTCAATAAGGAAAGAGGCGATGTCGAGGACTTAACTGCGGCATTTCACTTTTTATTCCCGATCGTCGACTCCACCGACGGATGCGACAGTCAAATAACCAACGACGAAGGGGCAGAAATAAGGGAGGCAAGAGCGCCGATTCGTCACATAATCAAAGGTTCGTATATTTTTTATTAAAGAAGGGAGGGAGAATAATCTCCATGAAAATTGAGGCTGTATACCGAGCGAATTACTCGATAAAAATGATACACGAAAAAGTGGGGGAAATAAATTACGGTGTGACTATTCGCTCCGTGCGTGAGCGTGGTGGGGATAAAGCAAGACAACGTCAGCGCTCAATGTGGTGACAATTCGAAAGAGAATAGTACATATATTATATATATGATAGATATAGTAATACCGTAAATTCAGTTCTTATGTCGTCCAACTTCAAAATGTACCCTTCAAATGAGGTTTATACAGTGAAAAGGCAGCTTTAGTACATTGACTGGCACAAATGAATATTAATTGATAAAGTTTTATCACGTAAATAAAACAAAAGGAGAAAACTTCTTAACTAGAAACTACACGGAGAGACTGGAAATGTAAAAATTACCAAGCTGTCAAGTAAATCATGGTATTCCTTAAATTCTGACAATTTTTATTAAGTTCGTAGCAATTTTTACTAACGGTTAGTAATTGTTCCCATTAAGTTGGTAATGTTTACGAGAGTTTAGTAAAATTTGTCCAAAAGTAGATCAAATTTGTCCAGAATTCCACGTAAAAGAAACTCCGCAAGGTGGCGTTTTAAACTTCGACTAGATTGATCATTTTTACCGTTACTTTTCGCTATGTTTACGAGGAAATGGGTACTGTTTATTAAAAAAGTCTCTCCGTGTAGTTAAAGTAGCCACAAGGATCAATCAGTAAGGGATTCATCAGGCCCTCGTTTGGGTCCCATTACATCCTTGTAAGACAGACTTTTTTTTTAAAAGCGATTATCGGAAGAATAGTTTTGAAAGAAAGCCATTTTCTGGACTTCTCATCCAAATGAATTTAAGGCGCTACAAGTACGAAAAAGTCCATGGATACGCGATAAAAAAGAGACAGGAGCATTGGCAGGGGCAGCAGAAGCAGCAGCAGCGACAGTGCAATTTGACTTTCAGATTATCGGAGGGGCGCTGTCGTTGCTACTGCGGGCGCAGGGTCCCAGAAATATATTCGTACGGATGGTAGAAAGGCAGAAGCCACTGATTCAACGGCAGGAGAGAGAGAGACAGAGAGGGTAGAAAGTGGAAGAAAAAGAAGAAGCAGGGGGTGCTTGAAAGGGCTATAGGACTAGCGAGGTCGAAGTCGGCGGGTCGTTAGAGCTCCTAATGAGAGTCCCCCCGTCGACCCCTTCACCTCATCCTTCGCCTTACCTCTCCCTTTTTCTCGACACCCCCTGCCCGACACTCGAACGGTACCTTCGGAGACTGCAGCCGGGCCATTTTCTTCACGCTCGTCACTTGCCACTATGGGGTAAGAAAATCTTTTTGACGAGCCACGCGCGTCAGTGCCCAATAATTATTGGGTGGAAGGGAAAAAAGAGAGAAATGCAGTGTAATTATCGGATTGCGTATTAATGCGATTTAAGGAAAATTACCACCACCATTAAAAAGGCAGATAAAAAATCCTCTCTTAAAAAAGTGATGGCAGGATGTTGTGAAACATTTTAAGGATGTTCTCCAGCAGGTACTACAGCAATTTTAGTGAATGCTGCAAAAATTGTATTTAAAAATTACCGCTTATGGTGGAATATATTCTTTAGTGTGTAGATATTATTAGAAAATTAATAAAAAAATAATGGTATAAAAGATAATGTGTCGATATGAAATTGAAATAAAGTACAATTGCACGATACCAATATATAGGTACACAAATAACATGGCATTTTTAATCAAATAGCTCATATTTTGAAAACAAGCTGGCTGGCGCATATTTTTTAAGTGCACCTTGTTACGTATGTGGTAAAATAGTTTACTTTAGTTTTTTAAACAAATTTGTAACTAACTGCATTCACAGTTAAAGAAAATGTTCCTTAAAACAACAGTTTATCCTATGCTTTCCATGTTAAATGACTCAACTTTCGAGTTTCACCGTGATTTTTTAAATATGGTTGACCACGTTGAAATTTTTGCACACTTATAAAGAATACTTTAATGAACATTTTCTGTGAATTTCAAAGAAATATCTAGTAGATCGATTTACTGGAGAACATCCTTAAAACACTGGCATTTGATTGGCGCACTGGCATATCGCGAAAATTAAAATTTCACTAATTTTAAATAGATTATCAACGTCTACAGTTATTTGCACAAATAGTATTAATTTTTATGTATCTTCAGCCCTAAATGGATTCAAATGAAAATAATTATTTATTCATGTAGACTTATTGTATGTTTGAATCCAAGTCAAACATTTGAAATATTTTAGAATGAAAACAAAAATAAAAATAAATCTCTGACCTGATTTCAAGATTTGTGAGCAGATAGTAATTTATGCAAAAATAGCGCAATTTTTATAAAACAATTCTCTCCGCATGCAAATGGGGCATACACTAGACACTCTGTATAACTTTCTATAAAAATGCACATTTTAACTCCACTTGAATATCGGAACTTATAGAAGAGGCATCAGCGAATTTTTATCGAATACCAAATCGATTGTTTAAAAATTCAACAGCCAAGGCATTTTATGTCCGAGTGCATTTATTCGAGCATAAAGAATTCCGGGAAAAATACGCGGGACAAGTATTCAACAAAGCGGCAAAAAAAAAAAATTACTAATGTGGCCTGAAACTGCCATTCTCTCTCGTCTTCCAATTATATGTTCCGTACCCCGACACATCTTGAGAGGAGATCTGTCACCTTAAGAGAGCTCGGGAAAAACTACGAATACGCGAGTGCACTTCCGCTGGAGAGACATTCAACAATATATATGAAAATATAGGATGTCATCATCCACGTTGCTAGTAAAGCACAAAAGCAGATTCGACCTCTGACTAGAAGAGTGTCATCCAGAGTATGTCATAGGTCTCTGGATATCACGCATTTCGCTGAAACTGTGGCAGATGTTTTTAAATATAAAAATAATAAAATTGAAAATATTTAATTAATAAAAACGAAGGGAAGAAACTTACAGCTTCAAAGTTGGAAGTCAAAATTGTGGTAATTTTGGATTAATATCTATGCTATCAGATTATACAAAAAATTGAAGTAAGAAGCTATCGTTTAATCTTTCTTACGTTAACAACGATTTTAAATTAACAAACGTTAATCTAATAAAAAAAATTGTCAATTAGCAAAGTTGAAACTTCAGTTATCATACTTTCTTACAATTAGTGAGAGAGAAAGAAAGAGAATCTCGAAAAGTAAAAAGGAAAATAAAAAAAAAAAGAAATTAAGGATTGATATAGGTAGTTTCTACAATCGTCGAATCTCGTGACTCGTTGATTAATAACAAGCCTGGCCTTTTTGACGCGATCACGCGACGTACACTAAATTGTGCATTAAATGAAACGGCCAAAGTAGAATGCGAATTACGGCCACGGCAAAATGCAAAAGCAGATATGTAAATTTTAATATACAGCCGAACTTTCGTAGTCGCGCTCTGAGTAGGTATACCCGTAAGAGGAATTGATCAGTTCCATTCGATTGTTTTGCACTTGATTGCGTATCTATCGGACAGTTTTGCGTTCGCGCGTGAGTGTCGTCGCTGCTCCAACATTTTCCCTGCAATCAAACGATCACTCGTAGCAAATTGAAGTAGAGAACTTAACTCGTGACTCGGCTGTGATTAAAGATACTTCTTTTTTAAACCAAAAATGAAGTTTTTATGTACGTATATTATTTTTACAATTAAATTAACGTTAGTCACAATTATAACTATTACCTTATTCTTTACTATACTCAAGTATAATATACTATTATATGTAATAGAAATTATTAGGTTTTGTAGATGTAAAAATGTAAAAATATTGATTTTAATGATTACAAAAAATATATCTTGTCGAGATTCTTAAAGAAATATACATGGAAATAATTTTTTATTTTATTTTATCTTTATATCTTAACACTTTCGAGATTTTCGGTAAGTTTATTTGTTATTTACTATATAGCCATTTTTTTGTTGAAAAATTTAAAAATGTTTTAAGCATATTAATTTAATATATGACTAAAGTAAGTGAATACTTTTAGCTTTCCAAAAACCCAATAAGTATAATATCAACAGTTGTATTAGTGAAAAACTACTATTATATTATTAGCGAAATTTCATGTTATATAATGATTAGTATACAGCAATTACCACTAATTTTAGTAGTTTTTCACTAATTCAACTTTAGAGGATAGTTGCGTATTCAAAATGACTATAAAGCTAATCAAAACACTGTCTCACAAACGATATTATTTTACGAATTATTTTCCTGACTAGAGACTAATCGTGCCGTTAAAACTCCCCTTAACTGTTTTATTATAACACCGATCTTAAAAGCTCGAAAGCTCACACGTAAAGCAAACACGACGCATTTCCCGTACACAAAGAGTCATTTCCAAAGATAAACACTACATGAAAGGGTCGCCCAGGCGAGCCTCGGCAGTTCGTTCGGCGCGTTTAATTCATCCGTAAGAAGCTCCGAAAGAAGAAAGTGGAGTTCTCGGTGAGAAACTGGAAATAGAACGACATTGTACCACTCATTCCTGGGATCGCCGGGGCACTACAGGCCTTAAATATTTACACAAGCGCACTGACAGCTTTGGGCTCTCCCACTACCAGCTGTCTGGACACACGGAGCCGCTCGTCCTAAAAAGCTCCTGAAGTTCTCCTCGAGTAGCCTGCCCGTCATCCCCTGCTCCCCCTCCACTATGACGCTGCAGCGACGAGTATAAAATTAGAATAACGCGCGAAGAATGCAAAAGAGAGCGAGAAAGGCGGAAAAGAGACAAAAGTGCGGCTCTCGTTGTCCCGATCTGCACTGCAGCTCTATACACTCACCAGCCGCGGAAAGGGAGAGTATACACGGCGCGAGCTTTCGCCGAGCTTGCGACGAGGCGAGGGAGGAAAAGCTCGCTCGCACGCGACGCGGGGGCCGCCGGCAGCCTACGCCTCTCCCTCTCGCTCTCTCTCCTGCTTTACTTTTAATTTTTCCGCGAGCTCATTTACAGGTCGTCGCTCTCTATGGCGCATACACACACGGCCGCGGCGGTTATCGTCCGGTAATTCGCTTGGCTGGCCCTTATAAGCGCATATGCGCTCTCTCGGATGCGGGTAAACACGCGTATGTAGCTCTGACACGAGAGACCGAGCTTTCTCTCCGAGGCTCGTGAGCGGCGAACCCTCCCCCCCTCACCGACCCACCGCGCGCGTGCATATATTTATACGCGACTCCGAGCTCTCCTGCGCTGTGCCAGCAGATATCGCTGGATTTCCGCGATTTTTCTCTCCCTACTTAGGTGAATCCTGCAGCCGCGGGGATAATACGCGAGGTAAAAGAGGAGGAAAAGTTGCAGCTCTATTTTTTAGCTACGTGATATTTTTATGCTTTTTTTTTATAAATGTATATGAGAAAAAAAAGAATAATGTACTTTTTATGCTTTAAAGTATAGGCTTTTAAAATCATTTAACTAAAATTTCAATTAATTCTGTCTATATAATTAATGGAAATTTTAGATTCGTGTTTAATATTTTTTAACTTATTGAATAGTTAATTATTGTAAATAACAGTATTTACAGAAGGTAGATTGTATATAAATTTCATAATTTTAAAATAATAATAATAATAATAATAATAATAATAATAATAATAATAATAATTAGTCCATTTTAAAGTTGTAGTGGAAAAAGTAATATTACACTTTCGTGATACCGCAGTCAGAGCTTATGAATAAATAATACTGATAAGCAAGTCATAACAATGAAATGATATCACAATAAATAAATTTAAAATGACTAGATTTTAAAGATATAAAATTATAATAATAATTTGAATCTTAAATAAAAGATCATATTATTGACTGCTTCTAGAAAATACAGAAGAAAAAAGAAACTACTTTTATATCAAAATCGTTATATCTATATTACGGTACTATTAAAAGAATAGAGGATCTGTAATTACAGCTGCAGGAATAATATGGCCGGCGGTGCGCTGAAGTAGGAGGAAAAGCTGTAGCTCTGTTTTTTTACGGAGCAGATTTTTTTTACAACGTGATTTTTTGTGCATTTTTTAGGGTTATCGTCGGGTCGAGAGCGAGGAAGTACGAGCGCGGTGAGGTTTAATTTTTTTCTTTTTTCATTTTTTCATTTTTTTTTATGTATATAACTAACGTGGGTTGAACCAATAGAAACTTCAATTAATTCATTATATTTAGTTCGCTCGACTTTTTCCATCGAGTGGTCGATTTAGCATTAAAATTACATTCTTCAATTTTTCAGGATGCGGTCTGTCCAGCAGTGTAATAATTTGATATACAAAGTAAAATGTTTTAGTAATTTTTATACTACGAGTTCAGTAAATTGGTCAGACTGCAAATCTGAGAGATTTTACTAAATAATTTAGTCATTCTTAGTAGAATAAAGAAATATTTCATGGATATTCAGTAATATTTTATGACTAATAAACATACTAAGAGAATTTTTTCGTCAAAATTAAAATCATAACTATATTTACCTGAACATTGGATATTTGACAAAGCTTTGTAATTTGCTTTGTCAAGACAGTGTCTGACTTTGTACAGTGCTTTTACAAGAAAAGCTCTGTAAAAAAATACGAGGATTTTCCCGTAAAAATTCCAACGATACTTTCCGTAAAATTGCAGAGGTTTACTTGTAAACATTACAGGGCCTCTTTGACAGCCCAGTCGAGTTTCAGGTAAAAATTACTAAAACGTTTCTCTCAGTGTAGCAGTTAATTACAGTAGTATTAATTAAAAGAGCGATCCCTTTATAAACACCAAAATAAAAGAGATCGCTTTTTTCGCGATACAATTTCAAGCTCCCGAGCTTTACAGACTGGCAGACCTTTCGTTCCCGAATAAAACCGACTGCGCGCGTTTCCCAGCCCCGCGATCGCTGCCGAGTGCGAGTGCGCGAGGTATTTTTCGAAAATTGAATGGATGCACGCCCAGGGGCCATTAGCGCATCATCCTCTCCTTTCATCGGTACCGCTGAAAAATGCCCGCCGAAACAATGAAAGCGGCGCGAGAAAAAAGACGCGCGCGCAAAAAGAGAGCGCAAGAATATTAGCGGTACGCAGTAAAAAAAAAAAGTAGCGGACGCAGGGGGTGGAAGATCGCCCACGGAAAGTTCGCCCTAGGGCCCTCGGCTAGCCGGTGGATGAAAGTGAAAGGGGCCACGGGGGGCTTTGGCAGAAAGTTTTGGAGCGGCAAAAATCGAGCGACGCTGGTATACACTGGGCAGTCGATTGCGGTTTCAGACCAGCGCTACGTTCTGGCAGTGCGTGATCCTTTCAATGCCGACTGCTGCAGCGACCAAAGCGAATAGGCCCCTTTTACTTATATTTTCTGAAAGACTAAGACTAATTACGAGATCATTATTCAGCTAATTGCGATGAATAACTCTAGTTACACGGTATAAACAGAAATTTAGTGCTTTTATTTCGTCATTTCATCTTCGAGTGTTGTCTTAATAACCCTTCAGTTTCTTGCGTTTTTACAAATACGTTAATGGAAATTTCTCAGAAGTAAAGCCGCTAAATCTTTTGTTCAAGAAATGATGAGCCTAGAAATGAAGTCAACTATTTGGTATAAAGTGAGCCACTCAACCCTTAACTGTCAGGGTAGTTTTGGTTGGAAAATGTATATAAAAAGCGCAGAAATTAACTCTGTAATACCATTTAGCATGGGGCTTAATACAACTTATTGAGATAGAAATTGTAGGTCAATTTAGCGTTATTTCTTTTTCGTCGTTTTGCTATAAAATCTTGAAAAAAATCTTCGGAAATTTTATTTATTTGGGTGTTTCAGTAGTAAAGTTTCTGTAGCACGTTATTTTTTAGAAAAGGCTCCAAGTAGGAATATACGAAAAAATTGTCAAATGAAAATAATTGATAATTAAACTGTCAACAACAACTTTACTCTGGTGTCCAAAAGACCTCCTGTCTCAGTTATTTTATTTACTTTTTAAGGGTTAATCGGATTATTCCTGATCTTTAATTATTCAAAGAAAAGAGGAACTACAACACAATAAAATCGTCGTCACAAAAAAATGTTTTAATAACGCGTGAGAAAAGTCGGGAACGACATTCGGACTAATCGTCGGGATGTGCGGGAAGAAAATGAAGAGCGAGCATTAGCGCGACTAGCCGAGCAAAAAGTTTGATTATTAAGGTTAAGTATAAACCGGAATGTCTACCCTGCGAGCCGATCTCGGCAGGGAAACAGCAGTTGTGTGCGTGCAGTGTACGCCTCGTGGGGCGGGAGAACGAGACGAGCGAACCGAAGAAGAAAGAGCGTGCACAAGTGAGAGAGAGAGAGAGAAGAGTAGGGGGGTCGGCGCGCCGGAAGCACTTTGTCGGTACGAATGCGGAATGCCCGAAATTAAAATGCCGTTAGTGCCCCAGCGTCGCAGCGACGAATACTAACGAGGCCTCGACGACTAAGTTGGCAAATACTATTTGCAAAATAAAGGCGTGTACACGGGAAAAGGGCCGGGCGGTGGCGGCGGGAGTGCGATAAGAGTCACCGATAAGGGGGGAGTGCGCGCGGAAGCCGGAAAGGTTTGCGCGCCGCCGCCGGCGGGGTCCCTTTCATCTTTGTCCGTGCGGGCTGCTCCCGCCAACAAGCACGAGCTTTTATATATATACACGCGGGGACTTTTTTAAGCGAGCCATTTTTTGCCTCGGGAACCCAGGTGCGAAGTGCTTCGCTCGCTCCGAGCTTGATGCAAATTTACATGCGTTATGTTCGTTACGCGCGGGGGGTCTTGGTTCGATTGCGATCGATAAGCCAATCAAAATAATCTGGGTTTCTTGCGTGAAAGGGTTGCTGAGTCACTTTAAATATATTTTTATCTTCATATATTTACTTAAGTATACTAGGAATTAAGCGAGCGATTTAGTCGCTTAATCTTTATAAAATATATAAATCATGAAAGCATCATTATATATTTTCTTTTATTAATTTATATAAATAACATGCTCTATACAAAAAACGTACGTACGTATTATACCAACTTGGAGAGTGGCAACCCGCCGGGTCATGGATTTGGATGAAACTTTGGAAATAGTTTGATCTCATAGGCCTTTGTTCCGCAGATACAGCATGATCTATTAATATTACTACTATATCTATACATGCGATATTTTTACTATTGCCCATATGAGCAATGCAAATGTTCGTAATTGCGTGTTTTAAACAAACCTATGAGATCAAACTAAAAGTAGTTTGTTTCATTATTCGGTACTATAAAACAATTTCCAAAGTTTCATTCAAATCGACACTCTCCTTGTAAGTGTTAAAATATGGTAATGTATTCAATTTTTTGAGGCTAGAAAATAAATCAGAACCACATTCTTTTTTTAAGAAACTTATTTCATTAAAAAAACTTTATATTAATTATAGAAACCTAATCTTTATTTAATTAATCTTTTGAATAAACAAAAATTCCTTTATTATTTAAATTAAAATGCTAATTTTATAAACTTGTAACGAAAAACGTTAGTACGTATGAGTAAAAAGGTGATTTTATTTTCTTTTTTAACTTGATTGGCTCGTGTGCAAATGTCACACGAAGCTTAAAATTGTGTTCCCGCACGAACCTTTGTAATGTTTAAGACCTTTTATATTAACATTAAGAATGTATAAAACGTATATCGTAAAAATTTTCGTAATTTTAAATAAATATTTACTTCAATAGTACTTGTTAAATATTTTTTTGAATCAACTAAATATTTCTTTAAAACTAAATGAATTTACTTGTTTCTAAATAAATTTAGTAGTTTTAAAAAAATAATTACTTTGTTCAAAAAAATATTTAACAAGTACTATTGAAATAAATTTTTACTTAAAATTACCAAAATTTTCTCTCAGTGTGTCTACCTTTAGAATCTACCTTGGAATTCAATTAACTCTCTTGTCTTCTCAAACCGAGATCCATTCACAATTTGATCAAATTAATCCTTCTTAAATTTTATCCAACAATTTTCCACGTTAGCCGTTATTTTTAGGGCTCTTGTAGCCTCGAGAGCTAAAAGTGAATAAAGACAGTCGACGACACGACAGAAGCATCAGGGGCAGTGCTCGTGCGAAAGTGCCTCCAAAAGCTGAATCACGCCCTTCTTCCTTCACACATGGAAAGTCTATTTAAAATGACTGCCTCTCTCTACCCTCGGAAAGAACGACTGACTCGCGAAAAAGGGGGAATAGTGTATTATTAGCCTTCAGCTGCCTCGACGAAGGCTCTCGAATCCCTTTTTCTCCTCCAATTTCCTCCTTTTTTTTCCCTCCTTTTTCCCGGCTGCGAGAGAGTTTTCGCGCACGTGCGACGAATATTTTTTCGATGACGATTAGTTTAACGAGGCCGACTCGACGGCGTGGAGAGAAGAGAGAGGGACTCGCAAAGCTTAGGCTTTTTGCGCCTGGCTCCTTGATTGCTCGAACCTCCACGATGTATTTTGACCCTCCAAGAACAAGTTTCGAGTGGCCGCACCCTCCGCTGCACCAGACAAGTGCGAGGGACGAGATTTATTCGAGGGTTTCCGATTAAAAATTTATTACCATTTCGCCACCTTAGTATGTCATACTGTTGGTACTATATTGCTCATAGTAATTATTTATATTAGTTAATTGTTCCTACCATCTCATGCTCACTATAGAAACTATATACGAAACTTCGATGTAAATATTGTGAATACTTATGTGCTTAAGAAATTTATAAACTTTTGTAAATATTAAAATTTCTCGATCGATTGTTTGATTAATTAATTATTAATTATCTGGTATAATTAATCATTAATTAATATTTAATAATTATTAATATTTAAATAACTTAATATATAATATATTAAATCTGGTTAATAAAGCAGAAGCTTTCGAATTCATTATTTATATGTGACATTCGCTCAATAATAATGTAAACTGCACAATTAGTTCCATACTAAGGTAAATAGGAAATATTGTACTAACTTACGTATCACATAGATTTTAAGAATAAATATTTAGGAAAAAGTGAATTTTTTTTATGCTTACGGAGGTTCTACCGGTAACACTACAAAAATTAAAAATTTAATGACAAGTTACAGTCTTATTATAGTTTTGGAAGGCTACATTAGCTCAGCAAGAAGAAACAAATGTTTCTTTCTGCAATTTAAAAAAAAGAAGAAGAGTCTTACAGTCGGCAGACAGTTGAACTCGCAGTTTTTTAAATTGCTAAAACAGCCATTAAAACAGCTAACGTGAAATTTGTTTTTCTTTTTTTTTTTTACTTGATGTATAAATGCATTTCAATAGTGTTCCATTTAAAGTTGAAAAATCAAGTTAAGGGCAAACAGGCGAGTTTGCGTGTAGCACCCTAATGGCAAAAGGAAAGGCTAGACTTATTAACTAAACAACTTAGCAAGAGAAACAAGAGCTCTTTATAGAAAAGTGAAAAAGTGAATAAAATAGGTAGTTCTGACAAACGCCCACAAGTTTGCCAAGTTTATACTCGGCAGCTTCGTGAAATTGAATAAAGTTATAATAACCAACAATTAAAAAATAAAAATAACAATGAGACTTTAGTCAAATAGTTTAACACAACACGAGGAGCTGAGAGAGATTTATATCAGCCGTAGAGCCGCAGATAAAAAGAAAAAAATTCTCATTACTCCGTACCTCCATTCGCGACCTCCTCCCTAAATAAATAATTAATCCAGCTGGATAAAGGAGAATTGGAGAAATCCTTCCGGAAAAGTTCGCCGACTCATCGAAAGCAATTAAGCAGCGGGCCAGCCAATCTTCCGGATCATCTGCTCCCGTACAGTCACTGGGCTCCGGCGCACACGTACACACACATACGACGTCGCGCACAAGTCGATAAATAGAAATCCTAGAGAGAGAAGTGGGGGGAGGGGCGACTACTTGCAAGTACAGGTATACCCCTAATCGAATTAGGGCTTTCAATAATTGGACGAGCGATCCGCGGAGAGATTCGGCCGCGCGCTTCAAAGTCTCCCCGCGGCGTATTGCAGATTCTCCGGCAAAACTTGAGCTTGCAAGCGCGGGCTGCACGCGACGGCCACGTCACCGACACTTGGCCTCACGGTTATACGCTACGCCGGTCTTCCTAATTGATTAACCTTTTCGATGGGGAATTCGGCTAATCGACTCTCCCCGGCGATTCCTTTGATCGGGACAATGCCAACGGTCAGTGCAAGAGGCGGCACATCATTCTCGAAGTCGATCTCGGATTAACGGCGAATTCGCACTCTACTCGTGGTGCTTTACTCGATGATATCATATACTGTTCAAAATTTTGTGTAAAATATGAATGCTGTGTAATTTAAATTTTCTGTAAAATAATTTGTGTAAAATTTACACAAGCTTGTGTAAAATCTCAATTTACACAAAATTTTGTGTAATCTTTTTATCTTTACTAACTTAGTATAATATATGTAACACCTATATGCTATATAACAGTAATATTCTTAAGTATTATGAATTGAAATAAAAGAAAATTTGTAATGTACTAAATACCGTAACGCAGCAATATAAATATACTTAATATGTAGTATATAGAAAGGGTACGTATGAAATATATGAACTTGCGCGAGAGCTGATTTTTAAGAGTGTAGACTTTTAGAAAAGTATTGACTGTAGGTTCATCCTTTCAGTAACAGAAGGCTCCCTGTTTTCTTTTTTTTTTTTCGTTATTATTTATTTTGTATTTTACTAAAACTGTTTTGCATTGTTATACGTAATGATACTCTCCCTGATAGAAATCGTCTAGTTTTGACAAATTCTGATGAAACGAAAAAATCCTTGATAGGACAAATCCTATGATTAAACGATTTTTTTTACATTTTGTGTCCACTTAATACCTAGTTTGGAAAATGACCATTAAATAGGTCTAAAATGTTAAAAAAAATCGTTTAACGTTTACTTTAAGAAAACTAGACGTTTTCTACCAGGGCTGTCTATATAATTATCATGATAGTTTTAAATATATTATTGTTTATAATCGTTATATAACAATAATTACACTCTCATAACGAAAAAAATTGAATTTCGTCTCTTGAGGGGTAGTTTTTTCGAATTTTGTAACTTCTACCTCAAATTCGAATTAAACGTTAAAAAATACTTCGTAATTGTATAGTTTCACCCGCAGGGCAAAAAAAAAAAAAAAGAATAAATTTCGTAACCGCGAGGTTTATACTGGGATAAAAGGGCTCGATGACAAGTATACCCTAGTGAAACGACCTTATAAAAACTGATTAAATCTCATTAATTCTGGTGCAGAAACCTAATAGGATATGCGGTTTCTGCACCCTTTTATGCGGTTTTATACGATCGTTTCAATAGGGTAGTGAAATTTTCATTAAAACTGCAGCTCTCAACTTTGCACTCTTATTTTTTTATTGTATTATGAAGTATATCAACTGCTTTTGAAGCGAGACGGCTTTTTATTCCCTTCACTTTACAAGATCATCGTGGCGACATCAAACAAGCGTAATGAATTGCGACAGTGACGTGCATCCTGCCTTCTTTTTCTCTTTCTCGGTTCATAACTCTGCTTTTGTCTGGCTTTGATAATGGCTTATTCATAATGCCGCGGCACCATTGCAGTGCGCGTCACTATTTGTCCCCGGCCCGTAAGGAAAGGAGAGGAAAGAAGTCGGCAAAGAAGCGGCTAATTAGGTAAGCTTAATCACAAAAGAACTTGTATGAGTTACGGTGATTGTAATTTGAGATAAGAGGAGGGCTGCTTTGCTGACAGAGCTCCTATAGAATTCTTATCGCGGGACTAATCATCCCCTCGGACTTAGGCGTTGACCGAACTTTCCAATCACGGAATCTTATATACATTTAAGTGCTTCATTTTCCTCGTCCTTCTCAGATTTTTTTATGTCCGCACTTCACCTGATTATCGTAAAAAATTGTTAAATTGATTATAGGTATACCGATTAATGTAATAGAACTGTCTTTAAAAAAAAAAAAAATTTCTTACATTTTTTAAGGAGGTTCTACCGGCAATAGGTCTAAAATAGAGGATTTAATAAAAAAACGGTGTCAACTTAATGTAGGAGAAACAATTTTTTTGTACAGCTTCATGATCTCAAAAAGGAGGTTTTATATAATTGGCTTAAATAAACCAAATCTTCTCTTAAGAAAAGGATGTTGTGAATTATTTTAAAACGCGATTTGATTGACGCATGGATATATCCGGTTATATTTAAAAATCTAATCTCAAAAATTAAAAATATGAATAACAAAAAAAAAATACGAAGCGCGTTGGATTTTGCTAGTATTTTTTTTAAATTTCAGTAGCTTCAAAAAAATACTTATTTGACCGAATGAAATCAATTCTAGAAATATTTTTTACAAATTACTAATGGTTTTTTTTTTTTTTGCTTCGGTGCAACTGTCTTCGTCTACCGAAGGCAGATGTCTTTTAAACAAAGCCCTACGAGATCAAACTGAAAGTGGTTTGTTTCATTATTCTGTATTACAAAACAATTTCATCCAAATCAGTGATGCATAGAGGGTTGACACTCCCCTTGTTGGTAAAAAAAAAGCTATTTTGAAACCTCTACTAAAAGAGACGTATTAAAAATAAAATAACTTTATCGCAGATTCCGCGGTGCTTCATTCGCGAACGATCGTTACGAAGATTGAATAAACGAGGTTTAGCCAGCTGCAGTCGAAAAAGTAAAAGTTTAATGCAAGAATTATGATCTGTTGGTGTATCAAGCCAAGATTCCGAGTCCCGCGGTCGTGGGGGGAGGGGGAGAAATGTCCACGCTCGCGCACACACATTCGAATGTAAATTGAACGTCTCGGCGAGATTCGTGTATAGCACGTACGAGAGGAATTTATGAGGCAGGGATGGTAAGGTCGGCGGTGGATCGTCGGTTCTGGGGAATTTCCAAAGTTGCACGCGAGAGTGCATCCTCCGCTATATTCCCGGCGTTCGGACTTCGGGCGACGATAAATTATACCGCGAGCTCAAATTCTGCTAGTCGTAATTCTGAACTTCCTGATCCTTTTACGTCTCCCGCGCCAAGGATTTAGCCCCCCACCACTACCCCCCGCGCGCATTATGTGCAAGGGAGATTTTCCAGGCGAAATTTCGAAAATTCCAAAGTGTTTTCGCCCAGGCCAAGATTATCCGTGCGAACAGTTTCCTGTATTCAAAAGTCTTCCACAATTCGCGGGATCATACATATGTACGTCCGGCGGAGTTATAGCATTTTAATAGCACCTTTCGTTTACACCCAAATCTGATAATAAATATTATCCCGCCTAATCTGCATCTAGTGAAAATTCATCTATTCCCGGAAGACCAGCGCGGAAGCGGCTAAAGTTCATTTCCATAAAATAATTTAAAGCTACGTACAAAGCTTCGTTTGAACAACCGAAGACAAACAAAATAAAAATTTCTTAATATTTCTTGCTGTAAGGCTGCAGCAAGATGAGACGAGACCAGAATTTTAAAAGTCTTGTCTTGGTCTTGAGATAAAGTAAAATTGCGACTCTCGTCTTATTTTCGTTTTCATACTGTTTTCATTAAAAATATTTTTACTATTTAATTAAAATACAGTTAATTCAACTATTAATTGTGACATTTTTAAATTTACATAATTACGTGTAGCTAATAAATCTTTTCTACAATTTGAGTGCTTCCCTCCTATGTATCGTAGTCATACTTGAGTTTTTAAATATTGTTTCAAATGCATACTTATGTGAAGGATGCTAACAATATTTCTGTATTAAAAAAAATATTTTTGTATTAAAATTTTATCGTGTTTAATATGTATCGTAGTTATTCATACTTGAGTTAATAAAAAAAGTAGTATATTCCTGTTTCAGTTTACAAAATTGTAAAATTTTATTTAAATTGATAATATAACAAAACTTCTTCACAAAACACGGACAGACTATGGTACTGCCTTGAAAATTTGAAAAAAAATCTCCTCTTATAATTTCAAGAAAAGACCAAGAAAGTCTTCCCTCTAAATTTAATCCAGTGAAATATTTTGATTGAAAAACAGTGACTATTCAATGTTTTTCAGTCAAAATTATGTCACTTGCTTTATAATTCAGCGGAATTTCACTGGATTAAATTTAGAGAGTTGGTATCGCCGGCAGCATTAATTTTCGCGCAATTATTACATTATAATCTCTCGCCTGCTCAATCAAGTACGCGGTTGTACGGAGGATTGCTCCTCCATTGCGCGGCGGCGGTAGGAATTCTCGCAGCCATCTCTTCATTCAATAAATTTTTCTCACGCCAGGCGAGAATCGCTCTTTACATATTCCCCCCGCAAACGCCGGCATAAGTCACGGTAGCGATGCTCGTTCCGTACAAAAACGTACATTTCAACGAGCGTTTCCAGCGTGCATTTCCAACGTGCCTTGACTACCGGCGCCGCGACACGCTGAAAAAAAAGGGCTGGGAAAGCTCAAGAGAAACGCCAGGAGTGTGCACGCGTGTACGTGTGTACGAGAGAGAAAGAGAGAGATGGGGAGGCGGTGCATGCGCGCTGAAGGCTCGAACACGCCGGATAACTGTAAATACCCCGTAAATGTGTAGTTCGGGAATATCCATCTACGACAGATTCGTTGCAATGTTACACTTCAGTTTTCAAAACATTCTAAGGCAGATCCTGATTTTACCTCGTTAATGGGCTTTCTACTTGTGAACTATTATGCAAAATCCAGCAGACTTCGCGCGCTCACCTTTCTCTTTCTACTATTTCTTCATTTTATTATTTATTTATTACTTATTCATTATTTATTATTTATTTATTCATGACTCATTTTTTAGGTTAGAAATTTTGAATTTTGGCGCCATACCTCAGTAACTCTGAACATGTGAAATTCACTTGAAAAATGTCACTATTTACATTTTTCAAAAGAAAAAATGCTGGAAATTCAGCGAAAAGTTTTATATAGCAAAACTGAATTCACGTGTATTTGTCACATCTTTATTTTATTTATAACTGTCTGTCGTTCGTTATTTTTGAGAGGAAACTTGTTCGTTAGCTGCTTATCAATATCGAATAATAGTTACAAAGTAAAATATAAATCGGTAAGCTTAAAATAAAATTCCATTCCGTCATTGTACAATTGATCGAGTTATGTATACGTTATGAAAATGCTATTCACGTTTATCGAATATACAGGCAGATAATGAATGAATTAGTGAGTGCGGTGTAATCGAAAAAAGGACAAGAATATTTTTATCAATATCGATATTTTGTTCTCAAAATGTACATAAACGAACGACCGTATATAAATAACTCTTATACACATTACCCTATATAAATAACTCTTATACACATTACCCTATATAAATAACTCTTATACACATTACCCTATACAAATAACTCTTATACACATTACCCTGTAAATGTTAATCATGAAGAACGACATTCATTTAATTCCATTTTCAGAAAAGCGTATGCACGTGTTCATTGTTCGTTATATGTTTGTAACTATTAGTCGACAGTTGTCGGGATCGATTAATTCATTTTAACGAAGAAATTCATTCCGGCGAGTTTTATTCTGCCCCATCAGCTTTTTACGCATAAACGGTTGAATGCGAAATTCATTATGAACAAAAAAGGACAATGCGGAATTGCTGAAACGTGAAAAAAAAAAGTTTCCAAAGAAAATGCTTACACCTCAATTCTCAATTGCCTCATTAGAGATCTCATTGAAACGAAAATAAAAAAGTGGAATGCGAAAGCCAGAATCGATTTGTGTTAAGAGATAATTAGTGCGAAGCGGCAGCATTTAATAACACCATAATAATTAGCAGCTTGTGCGAAGGCGAAGTAGTAAAATGCCACTAATTATTAATAAATAAATAAAAGGCTCTGGAATACTCTTCCTGCAGAAATCACCAGTATCGATGCCATTGGAGCTTTCAAGACTGCACTGCGCTCATACACTATGAAATTTTAGCTTCCTTTATTTTGATGGTATTAGAATTGCACTGTGCCCCTTCACTTAATCTCTATTTTCTTAGTCCTCTTATTTAGCTATAAGTCAATTTTAATGTTTATTATTTGTTTTTTGTAATGGGCTTTTAGCCCGTCTAATGGTGTAAAATAAAAATAAAAATAAAAAATACACTCTTCACGTGAAAAATTAAGTTTTTTTTTTAAAAAAAAGAAAAACATATTATATGCATATAATCATTTTTATCATATTTTATATTTTTTTAAATTTTGAAATAAAATTCATTATGGCACATCTTAAAAATGTAGGATGATAATTCACAACAAATATGATAAAAATTGTTTTGTTGTATAAAAATAAAAAATAGCATTCTTACACGTTTTATTCTATCTTCTTCCGAATTTTATTATGTTTTCGTTTTGCTAAAATTTATAGTAATTATTAGTCATATTTTTCATCTGTCCTCACACTGCAACAATTTTTATTTTAATTTTCAGAAATATTTGCCAAATGTTTTTCTTCGTATAGACGCGAATGTTAATAAATCAAATTATACATTGGTGAATCCTAAATTCGAAATTCGGAGATTCGAAAGTATAAGACTGCGACTTCTCGGACTGGACGAGCTGCATAAAAAGCGCAGTTAAAGCAGGCCATCATAAAGTTTGAATAACGTGAATTAAGCTACCATCGGCGTATGAATAAAGTAGCAACTGCTCTTACCACTGGGAGCTTAGCTCTATACGGTATATGCGGAGTGAAATGCAACTGTGTTTATTAAAGTTCTTGTTTCGTATTCCATATCAAATCAGCTGGTCAAAAAATAAAAATTTCCAATTTTTATTTATTTAAGCTTTTAGTAATAAAAATCACAAATTTCACAATTTCTGTAAAAATTGTGAAATTTGTGAAAAATTCAAGGCTAGATCATTTTGTCTTCTCTAACGAAGAAAAGCACATTTCAAAAAAGGTCTATTTTAATTTATCATTTTTAAATAAACTCTTCCAGAAGCTAATAAACTTGTGGTATAATCCGTATAGTACCCTAAGTTTATCAGCTTTTGGAAGAGTTTATTTTACTCGAGTTCTTTAAAAATGGCTGATTAAAATAGGCCCTTTTCGAAATGTGGTTTTCTTCGACGATTTAGACTCTATAGAACACTAAAAAATTTATCGGTCTTTTCGATGTCGAATGAAATTCACGCCCTCATTTTTATTTTTTGACCAGCTGATTTCGTGTGGATCATCCCCACATATACACGACGGGCACTAGAAGCGGTATTCTTCACCCGACACAATGAAGGACCGAAGGAGCAGAAGCGAAAAGTTCGATCTCCAGTTCCTCTATCTCGGCCTAATCTAGCGGCAGTCGTCCGACTTGGACTGGCCTCTCGCGACGCTCTCACGGCAGTCCCTCGATAGCGCCAGATCCCTCGCCTCCCTTGCCGGTCCGGCTGCTTCGTTGATTAACCCGAGGCAGTTATTTCGGACATGTTCCCTTTCAGCGGGGATCTATGCAATTAGCGGTACGTGCTTGGGTGACTGATAATTATGTCGAGGTCAGGGGACACGGCGCTCGCTCGCGCACATAAGCCCGCAGGCACGCCAGCCGGTAACCTGTAACTACGCTGTAACTATGCTGCAACCAAGAGGGAGGGCGCAATGTCTCTCCCGTGATAACGCCGCAGAGATAGACCGAGAGAGCGAGGCGCTGGAAGAGACGGGGGCAGGGACATACGCGCGCGCGCACGCTGGATCCTCCCCGCGGTGCGAATGCTATACACCTAAGTGCGTATGCACTCAGGAAAAAAAGGACATTATTTTATGGCGAAACTTCGAGCTGCTTTTAGTGTAATCCAGGTGCGCTGCGTGAGCTTAATTCTTTTCAGATAAAAATAATGAGAATAATATTTTTCTTCTTATCAGTAACATAGTCATTTAAAACGAAATTTAGAATTATTTACTTTATTCTCTACTCTATTTTATTAAATAAATGTAAGAGAATAAATTTTGTACAACAGTTTTCATGTTTATTACAGTGTTAATTAGAATATTTAAATTGGAGTATTTATAAGAGCTTAATTTATTTAAATTATTTTTTATTTTGTAAAAAAACAACTACTTACATTTCTTTGTTTCGGTATAGATACATGCAGTTTTTAAGCTTTTTGCTTAAATAATTACAATTTCTAGCGACTCTTTATTCCAACATCACATAAAATATCAACAATTTAAGACCATCTAATTATAATGCATTAAAATTCTGAATCCTCAAGTTACGGCGATTCCAATATTCAGAAAAGATGAACACTTTAAATATCAATAAGTCTAAAATTTCAATATGGAGTTTACTTTACATTTAGAATACTACTTTTATATCTTTTCTTTCTTTTATACTTGTTTATCAATTGAAATGCCCTTTTTTCAGGTAAAAGTTGAACATATATTAAAATCATTGATAATTCTAATTGTATAATATTAATTTCCAATCAGAAGTTAGACACCACAAAAAGTCCAGCGCGCTCATCTTTCTACTATTTATTCATTTTATTATTTATTTATTCATTATTTATACATTAGTTAATCATTACTCATTTTTGAGGCTAGAAATTTTGAATTTTGGCGCCATACTGGATAATGATCCACGAACCAATCACTTCACGTTTTCGAGGCTTCATAACATCCGGTCACCACTTTTTTATGAGAGGATTTCACCAGAAACTAATTCTTCAGCCAATCAATACCAATATTCAAGATTCTACATGATCCCATCATGATTTTTGTAACTGATTACGATTAAAGTAGAAAATTTTATTTAAAAGTCTCTCAATTCCTCGTTTATCATCTGCATGTACCAGCGTTACGCGACTTCCTGTTCCCTGCTCGTCCAGTCGGCTATTTTGCCGCGGCGACCTCGCCCCTCGGAAAAAGGCAAAAAGTCGCCAAGTCGGGGGAGTCCAAAAACTATCCGCTGTAATGATACTCTCGGGTATGTGCACGCCGAGCCTCCTCTTCCTCCTCCATTAGGCGACAGCGACGCTGCTGCCGCTGCCGGCCGGCCTACACCGCCTGCCCTTGCCAGCAGTACCGCCACCAGCGAAGCCGATCGATATGTTTCGTCCCGACGAAATTCATTCTGTCCGTGTGTCGTGACTTTTTCCGATCACTTCCGAATCTCCTCTTCCTTTTTCTTACTTCTTTTGCCGGCACCGACGCGGCCCTTTTATCCAATGACAAATTCAAACGTTCATCTCGTATTATTTCCATGTATATACATACAAAACTTTTACAATTCATGGTTGATAGATGCAAGTATTATTTCTGTTGCGAAATTAAACTGAATTATTCTGTAACCTATAATCGAGAAAGTTACAGTTGCTGAAAATAGTTTAGCGATTAATGTAAATTCGGAGAAGTTATAGTGATGACGCAGCTGAAACGCTAATGAAATTCAGAATCGCATTGGCGGGTCATGCAATTTGCTCATAGACTCACCCAATCATATCAGACGTCGAGAAGTCAAGTCTATTCCAAGTGAAATTTTGAATATAAATTTGTGTATAATATACCCTCTACGATGTTTACCAGACTAACATCTCGCAGTAAAATGTACAAATATAGAACAATGTATATAAGCTCCCCGTAATTGCTACAAAATTGTGAAGAAAACTGTTAATTTACAACGAATTTTTGTATAGATTATTTTCTATAAATGAAATTTTGAATATAAATTTGTATACAATATTCGTCTACAATGATTACCGAACCAAGAAATATAGAACAATAAGCTTCCCACATAAACAGTACCGTTATATTTATTAATATATTTTTGAATTGTTTGCACATCAAAGAAAGTTTTCTTCTCTTCGTAGCTGCACTGAATAAGTACGAGCTTCGCGCATCTGTTTGGTCGAAGAAGTACGAGTAAGGAATGGAGGAAGCAGGAGAGAGAGGGAAAGGATGAAGGGTATAACCCGCTTTTCTTCAATTGGCGATGAATGGGCTTTTCGAGCAGCGTGTACCTCGCGCCGCATTGTACATGAAATCAGGCGTGTTATTCAAAGAGAAAGAGACCGGCGCTGAACATAATGCCATCCGACTATTGTACTACGTGCGTATTCTAAAGCCAAAGAGCGAGAGAGTAATGAGTATATACTAAAAAATAATGTCATTTAAATATCTTGGGTCGAAAGTGCATTGCTAATTCTTGACCAATCTATAGTAAACATTATCAATTCTGCATGATAAATCGGTTGTAGCTGCATGAGAAATGCTCTATTAAAAAAGCATATGCGGGACTTCTATAAAATTAACGTTTCTTTTTCCTCCGTGTGGCCACCGGTACTGTTTATTAGAAAAGTCTCTCCGTGTACGAATTTTCAATAGCGCCGAAATTCATAATATTTTAATCACGAATTTCAATGAGGAAATTCAATGAAAAACCTGTTTTTTTTCATAAAAATCGATATTACTTAAACACTCGAGAAATAAACTTTGTTCCCACGAACCCTAGAGACACAAAATTTAACTGAGTCACTCTGTTACTAAAATCTACCTATATGTGAAATATATCAACAGTCAATTCTCAATGGTAATTCCGAGGCCTGCATTGCAACCTTAATTTGAATGACGAAGCGAAAAAGTATACAAATCTTTTAAAAAAAAATCAATGTTAAGTATGAATGTAATGAAAGAATGTAGTTTCAGCGACCCAACCACAAATGGCTATTTTCATTATGAATAAACCGCTACAAACGCAGCCCAAAATGACAGTATTTAAAATGCAATCAATCATCAAAAACAGAACAAAATATGAGAATAGAACTATAGTCCATATTTTCGAGAAGAATTAAAAAAAAAACAGGACGAAGCATTAACCGCCGAAAAAAAACACAGTCTCATCGGCGCCGATAAGAAAAAGAGGCCTCGAGATAATAATGCAAGCGATGCAAGCCTTAACTCGATTATCGTCCTTTCAGACTGGCTGAAAAAGGGAGCGAGAGATATAAAAGGAGGAAGAAGGCGAGAGAAAGTCTGTGAGAGAGGAGAATTTAATATTTCGCGTAATGACAGTCCCCGACAGATACAGAAGCCGCTAGACGGCCTGGAAAAAGGCGCCGGGGAGTTTTATACTTGGATAAAACTCGATCGGCAAACATCGTCCCCCCCACCTTCTTAGTTGCGAATCCTTCCGCGGTGTGGAAAGTTTGAAAGATGCGCCTTCCTCGCTTTTTCCTCTCTCTCCTTTCGCGACTTTTCGAAATCCTGTGGCCATTGCTGCTTTTCTATATACAGCGTTCAAGTCGACGGAGCCAAAAACGAGAAGTGAACAGAGATAGCAACGATAAGCGTGGAACGGGGGAAATAGATAAAGAATCTCTGCTCCGCTCTGATGACTCACGAAGACCGTAGCTTGTACTTTCTGGATTAAACTGAAACTTTCAAGACTTATTTGTTTGAATGTAATAGAAACACGTGTCACAGACTTTTGTGCAATTGATAATCCAGAAATGACGATTGTTTACAGTTTGATGTAACAAAAGTTTGCTCCTAAAAAGTAATACTTAATAATAATTTTTTCTCTTAACGAAATGATGAATGTTCACTTCATAAATAATATTATAAAAATAATATAATTGTAATATAAAAAAATAAATCATAACTTTATTATTGAAAAACCGCTACAGTAGATTTATTTCTAAGATTTAGTATATATACCTATTGCCAGAAAAAGGATTTTATTCCGGGTATAGAATATTTTTAGCGATATTAAATTTCCTTTTAATAAGTTTACGTTCGGAGTCCTATCGAATTCTGGGAATCGCCAATAAAATCCAAAGGCAAATTTATATTCTCGCGCCGGAGCATGCGGATTTTATTTCTATGCAAAAGAACTCGATGGGCGACGGCGGGATCGCGATAAATTCTTCGCCGAGGCAGAAGGGCGAAAAACTGTCAGAGCGATTCGATTGGGCCGCTTACGTAATTTCAATGGCTCCCGCGGTATATACAGTATTTTCGGGGGCAGCTTCTCTCTCGCACACTCGCTCGCTCTTTCTCTCTTTCTCTCTTGCGCGCGCTCGAACGTCGGCGCTGATCGACGGTGACGTTTTCGGCGGGCACACGAGCACCGCTTTAGATTTACTGACGGATGCTCGCCAATTGTTCGAGCTGATGGAGCCTCTTTTAGATTCACTGATAGCCCTGGCTCGGGCAATGTGTGCGGCTCGCCTATTCTCTCTCTCTTTCTCTCCGCGACCGATAGATAAAAAAAACTTTGCAAAAAAAAAAAAAAAAAAATACGCCGTCTGCAAATTCTACTCTTTAAAAATATCGCCTTGACCTCCCCTGGTAGAAAATAAACCAACTAAAATGGTCTATTTATCAATGGTTGGCAAACGACTTTGGCCAATACTTACTGGCGCAATTGAGCAGCGGTTCGCCATCGACTGCTCTACTTTATGAATTTGAGGTTAGGCTGTAACGTACGTGTTATTTAGACACGTATATTAGACACGTACAAGTACACGGATAGACTTTTCCGTTAAAATTTAAAAAAAAAAACTAAAAATTACCGAACGAACCGTAATCGTGGGACCATATGCCATGCCATGAAATAATACTATCCGCTCGGCAAATTTT
>JAWWEN010000020.1:6744628-6758350 GCA_035582955.1 Sycophila texana
ATAAGTACTTTTACGTCAAAATCTGAAGATCGAAAAATTTTGGCGACACAAGGCTTTCTCTATGAGAAAGCAATATACATATAAATATGTATATGTCCACATGTACATCGTATATATATCGTATGATTCTGCATGTTTGAACATTATTTGGCAGTGCAACAATTACACATGAATTCTCTCGGATTTCCGCTCAGTAGGCACAAAATTCGAGATCGCTATAGCGGAGGTACGAGAGAGAGAAGGGCAACCCGCAGCAGCAGCAGCAGCATAGCAGCAACGGCGGCAACTCACGGGGGTATTGATCGCCGGGACTGCCGGTAGAGCGTCGCTCCACGAAGGACCACATGGCGACGAGCTCGGCAATTCTCGTGCGGCTCCGCTGCCGCCCGAGCCACTTCTCCCTATATAGCCGCCCGTCGTCGCAACGTCCAACATGGCGTCCCAACCGTCACGTGCTCCTGCCATAAACTCCATCCCCTGCAGTCTGAGGCGATCCACCGGTGCCCACTGCCCATCCACTCCACTCCTTCTTTTCGCCGCGGGGAATTCCGTCGCTGGACTTGCAGATTTTATTCAGTCGCGCTCCGCTGGGACTTCGGAGAGGGAAATCATTATTTTACGATTATAGAAAGATGAACGGAAAATTACGAGGAATTTCATTTATTTTGTTTATTTAAGGAACAAACGGAAAAAAAATACGCAAAGGTAGACGGTGTGCGTACGTAGGGGAAACTGGGGATTATGAGTCACCCTGTTAAATACCCTTTACCATTTTCCATAATAAAAATTATTTCATACAAATTTTATTTAAAAATACACTTGTAAAGAAACCTGTAAGCAATACTTTGCATGGAAAATGAAATATGACAGGGTAGTTTCCCCACTTTCCCCCATATACAATTCCATCTTATTTCGTCTTATTATTACTTAAAATTTGGATGCTTTCAAAAGTTTTTATTTATAACTAAATTCTTAATTGCATTTTTGACTGGCACGGTTTACTTTTATAATTATTATTCTCTAAAAGATTTAATTTCTGTTCCAATGGAAAGTGCAAACTACTGTAGAGAATTCAACTGTTCCGCAAAAAGCGTCGATAAAAAAGCATAAAAAAAAAGAGAGAAGTAATAGCGCAAAACACTTATTTATCGAAAATGGATGCTTTTATGTTTTATACCGTTTGCTCGAAGCGTTTTTAACAGTGGCATTAACGTTATTTACAGCACTCTAAATGTTTAGTATCCATACGTTGTCGGTAAAAAGTATTATAAAAAAAAACGCACTAGAGATTTTATGCCACTGGTTAACTTCCATTTCTTTCTAATTACCAATTGCAATATTTTCCAGCTTGCTGACCATTCGCTTCTCGTTCGTCCAATGCGATGATTTATGAATTCTTGAAAAAAAGAAAAGAAAAAAAAGAGAATCTACTGCGCGTCCGATGCATTTTCATTACTTTGCGCCGTAAAAAGAGCCGCTCGGAGACATAAAAGCAGAACAAAAAAAAGTCGTGTCTCATCTGCGCGGAGTGGATCATCCGTTGTTTATCAATATTTCAGACCATCGGACTATTTCGATTGACTATTTAGTAGCCACAATCGAATCCGGGATTGAATCCCTCATATACTCGAGTGATGTCCAATGCCCATGTAACTGTCCTAAGGGATGGGCTGCTTGAGACTCACGGACTCGCTGATATACATCGCGATCTCTGTATATATCTGGTTATGGTCTGATCTAGCGCGATCCTGCTCGAACTTGAGAGCATCCGCGGAGCATCGGCCGTATTGCGGAGACACCCGCTCTCATGATTCGATCCGCTGGGCGGCCCTACGTGCATGCGTGTTGGCATTCTCTTGAGTTGCAATCCCGCAGGGGTACATACTCTCGGAATTCACCGGATCGAATATCGAGTATCTCAAGTCTCTCTCTGATATTATATATCGAAGCAGCCGGGCATCAGATAAACCAGTATTCCTTTCATCTTTGGCAAAAAAAGAATGCGTCGATGAATTTAAAATACGGTTCAAAATTCTGTGTATCTACATTTTGTGTGATACCAAAAACAAAATTTATACGTAAATAATTCACACAAATTTTGTGGAAATTATATGCCATTGCACATAAAAAAAACATGAATACTGTGTAAAATTTGTGTTTTTTTTTTTATTGTACTTCTTACGTACTGATATTTACAAGAACTTTACAGTTATATTACACAAATTTTGTAAAATCGCAGTAAAGTCACTACACAAATTTTATGCAATTAAATCATCACTAGTTTAAGAAATAATACTTTTTTTGTGTTATTTCTTAAACTGTTTGTTAGCAGTGTAATACACTTGTAAAAATTACGAAAAGTACCGAAATAAAAAGTAACCGGAACTGACCACAGACTGTTCAAAGTAGCGAGTTTACTAAGAAATGTAAAAATTTTTACTTTTATGTTTAGCGGAATATAATAAAAATTTATAGGATGGTTCATGGTAATCATGCGCTTGTAAAAGTTAAAACTTTGCTGTCAGGTGGCTGCCATCAACTTAGTCGTATTCTCCCGTAAGTGACCAGGTAACCCCGCTTTTATTAAAGATATAAGATAATTCAAAATAAAATTCTTAGCATAAAGAAATATAATTATATTTACGCATTGTACGTAAAAAAATTCAGTCGATATTTGTCTAATTTTCTAAAGCAATTAAAATAAAACTTATATGCAGCTTATTAGTTAATATACACACACTGAGAATAAAGTTAAGTAGTCACAACTAACCATTACTTGTTTTAACTAATATTCACTCGTTTCAATCAAATATCAGTTGAAACAACTAATAATTAGTTGTGATTACTGACCCTTTTTTTAGTATTTGTTCGTTCGTTTAGAATTGAATAGTTTTTTAAAAGTGCAGGAAAATTTAAAACTTTGATAAAAAAAATTTATAATACAAGATGGTAAAAATTTGATGTTTTTAAAAGTTTACTATTCCATCCTGCAAAAATTGCAACACTGTCAGTCTTTAATCGAATTCCCTGCACAGAACAGTAATTATTTTTACTGCTTTTTTCTTAATCCTCACAATATTTTTTTCTCAGAGTAACAACGTTTTTAAGCGTTAACTGGGCCAGTTCGTTTAAGGGTCGACGTAAGCTCATTTCTTAACAATGGAGCGTTTTTTTATTGATCACTTCACGGTGTTCCGCTTTCCACTTTTCACTCTCCGTATTTCCCCAACGCATATAAGCTCTTAACATTTACACGGCATTCCCAGAAGCTCATCTCAGACGCGTGTATAGAGGGCCGACGTTATGCAAGCTCACAGGCGCATACGTGTTATATATACATAGATAAAAGTTCTCGCGGTTATCTGGCTCTTTTGTGTAGCAAAATCGGTCGATGTTCCTCCGTTGCGGTGGCGTTGGCGTCAGCGGCGGCGTCCCACCCTCGCCAGACATATACACAGAGCGACGGCGTAAGAGGATTTGCATGGAGACTAAAACGGAAATGAGTCCGGGGAAAAAACGTTAGCGGATCTCTCTCGGCTCCCTCGATGCTGGTGGCGCGATATGGTTCGATCTTTTGCGCGAAAGGGAGAGGCGCGGATGTAGCTTTTGCCAAAACGGAAGCCCTCTGGAAAACGTTAGCTCTCCGGTAAGCAGCCTCCAGTTTGCTCCTGAACCCCCTCGAACGAGAATTAAAGTCTCTATCTGTCTCTCCTTCTCTCCCCCTCGATTCTCTCCGTCGCCGAGTTTGGCTTTGCTCTCCAGATACTCAGAGATGAGAAGGAGAGAGTACGTGGAAGACAGAGATCGCGTAAGCTGGAAATGCTCGATTAAGTAGTCTGATTGGAAATTATGCACGACCGGCTGAGTGTTTACTCGCTGGGGTGATTGGGAAGGCAGGCTTGGCGTAGATTCTCTTCGAATGATTTTATATCGATCAACGGATAGCTCTTGTTATAAAATCTTGTAAAGCTTCTTACTATTAAGCCCTGGACATCACTGACGACAGGTTCTCAACTATTTTTGTTCATGAAAACAGTTCTTCCGTATTGCTCATCGATTCGATCATCGTCATACTCGTCGTCGTTGCTTAGTATTAAGTTGGAGTCGGTGCGACAGAAGTTTATTCGGTATTTGACTTTTAAAAGCGGAATATTGATGAATGCGATTGATCGTAGTTACTCGGATATTGCGAAATTACTCAATATTCAGACTCGTATTAGTTCACTGCATTTATTTTCTAATGGTTATTAATGGTTTTGTGAAGAATTGCATTCTGAAACTTTTTCTCAACTAAGACACATCAAACATTAAATTTTTTTTGTTCATTTGGTTAGCTCAAAAGGTGAAAAACACACTTTACAATAGACCTACTTCAATTTGTCATTTTCAGAACATAAACTAATGGAGTTACGTAAACTCTTCCAAAACCTGATGAACTCATGGTACCATGTATAATGATATCAGGTTCATCAGGTTCTGAAACAGTCAACTTGTCTGTAATATTTAACAATGCCAAATTAAAACAAGGTCTTTTTCTAAATGTATTTTTCTTCATTAGAAGCGTGAACTTAGTCGCCTAAAACGATTTTGGAATCCTCTATCAGTCAGTGAGACTAATCCTGCTTGAACTGCACTGTACTGCGCTCTCACAATTTAGTATATTGAGTAATATTAAACTAGTGAAAAGCAATAATTGATTGAAATTAGATCAACTCTTTTGAAGTCTGAGGGAATTTCAAGAAGGGTTACTATTACAGTGAAAAGTTTGCCAAAGTCATTAATAGATGGAAGTCGGCAATCGTCGGAAACGAGGAACTAGTCAGGGGGCACAACGTATAAGGAAAATATTGGTGCTAGCGAGGACTATATACTGGCCGGTTCCGCGTTATCTTATCACGATTTCGTCGGAAACCCGGTGTGCCGTTGTAATTGACGATTCGAAGCCGATCTCGAAGTAATGGCCGTAGCAGCAGCCGTTGCCGCTGCTCCAGAAGCGCCAGTGTTCACGAAGAAGATTCTGGGCCATCGCTGATAAAATTTTAACGACCTAAGGCACCAGTCGAAGTGCCCGAAGCCACACTAGAGCAGAGGAGATGGACATACGTATACCAAATCGAAAGACTTAAAGGAAAATGGATGGAAAATCGAGATCATGAGAGTGAGAGAGGGAGAGAGAGAGAGACCGGGGGTATAAAATGAAAGTTGACTGGATGTTATTCACCCAGTGCTGAAAATTTAAGCCCCCTTAAAATATTCACATTCAGCTACGTTTAGTTTTTTTTTCTTGTCTGAATATAAAGTAGCTCGTGCTAATTTTATAACGTCTTTCTTTATTTATAACCGCATTTTTAAAGCTTCACACATAATTATCACGGTAAACTTTTTAACTTTTCCAATATCACCGAGATTGGAGAACTTTCAAAAGTAGTTTAGTCACTACAGCATGACGTCATTATATAAAAAAAAACCTACGAACACTACCATTTATCACTGTGTAACTTTTTGTACGAGATTTTTATAACTTGATTAGATAATTCATTTTACTTCGAGACGGTGAACTTTTTTTTTCTAACGAAGATACAATTAGTGCTACAATTAGTTTCGTGATATAAATCGACTGGAGTGTCTATATTTTATTTAAATTAAGGCGGCTTACACCAAATTTTTTTTTTTTTTTTTTTTTTTTTTTTGTAAATAAAATTAAGTAAATACATCAAAATGAGAATAATTAGTAAAATAAAAAGGAAATTTCTATCTACAATTTTAATTTCTTTTTTTGCTTTAAAACATTAATTTCAATAATTATTACAATGTTCATGCACATACGTGATTTTATAGGAAAAATTTTTGTTCTCGATCATTAAACAAAAATGAAAATAACAAATTCAATCGCTAGAAGCAAGCGATATAATCTGTAATAGTTTTATCCGCTGCGTAAGAAACATCAATTAATCAGAGACGAGCGGAGGCCTGAAAATTTGATAGTCGCTGGCGGGGCCCCACACCGACACGGCTCTTGTATTGATCTTCGCATTACGGAGCTCTCTAGACAAGGATTGACATACGTTAGTACGTATTAAGCCACGTAAGATCCACGCGCGAAACGTCACTCGAGTTCAGTATCCGCGCCTTCGACTCCCCTACCGTCATAAAGCAGAATCGACAAGGGCCATGGTTTTATGGTTCCTGCTCGCAAAAGGAGTCAACTGCCTCTGACAGATCGCCAAATCACGCCTTTCTTCCTTTTATTCACTTCGGCAAATGTCGAACGATTATTAATAGTTTATACACACTGATACTTCCTTTTACTTTTTCTTTAGTTTAATTGAAAACTATAGAGAAAATTTAAATTTTTCATGCATTTGCAAATATTTTTCTTTGAAAAGTGCGTGGTAAATATTATCATAAATTTTTAAAAAATTATAAATTTTATCCCTTTGTACACACTGAGAGAAATAAACGTTTCTCATTTAGCTAAAATTACAAGGCGTTTAGTAAAAATTACTGAACTGTTTGGGAAAGTTGTCACAGGTTGACATTTCGAGAGAGAAATTACTAAACTTTTCAGTAAAATTTGCTAAAAATATAGTAGTTTTGCCGGACAGTATTGCAATTTTTACTGTATTTATGGCCAATTTTACTCTCTGTGTATAAAGTAGATCGTATAAAAATTTCATAAGTCTAAAATAATAATAACAATAATAATATTAGCCATTTTAAAGTTACAGTAAAATATTACACTTTGGTGATATCAGTCAGAGCTTATAAATAAATAATATTGAACCTTGATAAAAAAAAAAAGAAAGGAAATTGTTTCTAGAACCACAAGAAAGGGATGCAAAAAAGCTCGGGTAAAGGAAGCAGCGGCGTCGGCGGCAAAGTGTTATTCCTACCTACCAGTGGCGCCAAAGTGTAAGAAGAAAGCCATTCCACCCCAACTTGCACTTTGGGCAGGAAACCTTCAGTTTCCAAGTTACTGCTCGGAGTCAATGATTCGTGCAAAAACACACTTATAAAAGAAATGAAATCATAAACGCGGAGACGCTAGCGCCGATGGACGAAAGATAATAAAATTGTTATTGCTGCGGCGTCGGTCACCTCTACGAAAATTACGCCCCATTAAGAGAGTCATTAATCACAATTACATCGACGAAAGATGATGAATGGTAAACGTCATCAAGTGGATTCGATCGATCCTCACGGTGCCTCGTCTTTTATTTGTAATCTCTAAATCGATAATAATCAATTGAAGAGGGGCAAACGTCAGATCGGAGAGAAACAAGCGAGAGGCCGAAAGGTTGTAAAAGTGAGGTTCTCGTTATTTTCGTTGCCTCATTCTCCAAATTAATTTGAGACGTGAGAACATTAGAGAAGGACGGTATATCGAGGCAGCGACGTCTTATTCGCGGAAAGCCATTTGTTTAAGTGTCCCGGCGCACCGGACGCTTACGAGTCGAATTAATTGGATGTCGTTTGTTGTCGTCGCCGCCATTACCAACATCGCATTCGATCGTAAAAATCAATGTCTGCGAACGCCCGTCACGACGGTGCGCCTGCTTTAATTAAGAGAACCGGAGGTGTATATACCGAGTGAACGGCGGTATCTCCGTCTCTGCATCTTTTCGCACTGAATACTTCATCGTTTCCCATTAATCAAATAATCCATAATTATCAACTTTTCTTTTTTCGCCTTTTAATGGTATGTATAATAATAACGCGCGAATTGTAATTTCGTTTATCAAAGAGCAGAAACGAATTCGGGCCTTGGTCGCTGACTCAACGTTTTAGATGTTAAATAAGTATCTTTACTTATTTGCACGGCTTCGAAATCAAATTTACTCAAAAGGATAATTTATAAATACCTTATATATAGATTTTTATTGCGGTCGACAAACGATGCATTTAAAACTCACCTGAAACAAAAATGAAGCAGATATTTATTTATTTATTCATTTGCGATATACCTTGTCGTTCTAATAATTAAATATTTATTTAAAATAAATAATAAAATGACTATGGAAACATTGTCCACTGATATTATTTTTTGATAGGGAATGAATACAGAGCGATTGAAAATTGCAAAAAGTAACGTGGCAACCTTCACGAGGAATAATCGTTTTTATTATAAATTGCAGTATTTACAAAAAATATAAATTTTTTGTATTTCATTGAGAAAAACGACGTTTCTGAACGTAGTACCTGTTTTTGTTTTTTTGAGGTTGATTCCTTTGTCTCAGCAAACAGTATATCCGTCCAAACAGCAAACCTAACTTTTTATTTTTCCCACGTGCTTTTGTTTATTTGGCTAAATTCGCTAATAGGGAATTTGCATGAAAAATTCCATTATATCCGTCTGATAGAATATTGAAATATAATCGACACATATTTTTTATTTTTTCAATATAATGTTTTTTAACAAAGATATCACACTTTCAAATTCTATAACCTTTGTGACGTCACTACGTACAGTATATCTATCTAGTGTAACCTTTGTGACGTCACACCAATTTTTGAAGTACGATATCTTTGCTAATAATCATTAAATTGAAAAAGGAGAAAATACGTGTCGATTATTTTTTAATATTCTGCAGATATAGTTAATGAAATATAAAAAAAAAATTCATACAAATTCCCTATTATAAAATTGATCAAACGAACATCTCTAACGTTTATTTTTGCTTCTAGAAGCGATGGAATAATTTCAGTAGCAAATTCGTCGTAAAAGCCCTCAGGAAATGTGGTTAAGCAAAATCGTATACCCGCCGATTAAAATCATTACGTTCAACGATGCTGCGTATGTGCTTGAAGCCAGAGTCTTGAGGTTCGATCATTACAAGAGCTCGACTGCTTATTCTCCTGGTGCGTTCCACACAAGCCTGTGTACACGTGCATTTGTGGAGCGAATCCTCCTTTGAAGCCTTACGGCAAAATCAATCAAAAGAAAAGCAGTGGTGGAAGCATTAAGGTAGGTCGTGCAGATACAAGACAGAGACTGACAGATACCTAGAAGGAGCTTTTGCACGCTCGACTTAACCATCTAGCGTTTAGATTCTCTGAGCCTGCAGCACTATCAATGGAGCTCTGCGCTTGAGCCCGTTTGGTAATGTCCTACCGATCGCTATACTCTCCCCCTTCCTTGAATATATAACTTGACCTATGAATATAACTAGAGAGAAACTATAATAATTCATTATTGCTCTATCGTACTACCTACTTCTAGTAGTACGAACATTACAGCAAGTGGGCTACTATTGATAAAAATTTTGGATAGAAAAAATTTTAATTTTATATCTTTTTAAAGAGATTCTACCCTACCAGATCGGAAAATCTATCTAGGGCATTAAGCACTGTAATATCGTGTAAAAATTTTACATTTACCATAGTATAAAGTTTTAACTATGACATTCGCACTCTTATTCTAATAGCGAATAAAATTGAGTGAAACTGCGCTCACATGTTAATAGTTAACATATGAAATTTACAGTCATCACTTGTAAGATTACCTGCAGAGGGCAAGGTTTTCCGTTATCGACCGATCATAACCTAACCTCTAACCTAACCTTAAACTCGTCGTGAAAATTAGCTTGTATAAGTTAATTGTTAACATATCGCGTGTTATTGTTACAGTATGTACGATTGACTCAGAATAAAAAATACTATGTTAACTGTTAATATATATCTCAATGATAAAGATATTTTTATCTCAGTGAATTTAAGTGAATTGCATTTATTGGTTATGAGTACATTTTATGTAGTTAGAAGCAGTAGTTAAGACTTCGTAAAATTCTGACTTTTATTTATTTTTATAATATCATAAAAAGGTGACTCTATGAAGTCAGAAGTGTATAATGTTGAAAGTAAAAAAAAAAAGAATTATTTTTTATCCTTTCGGAATTCATGAGGCCTTTAAAAAGACTATCTGTATTACTACATTTAACACTAACTGTATTAAATTATCTTTAAATCTTCAATTTTAGAACTACCACCAGTAGAACCTCTTTAATATAAATTTACCTAACTTGTTGTTACAGTTTAATAAGAGCGATAATATTGTATTGCCGTAAATTGCTAAAAGCTTTGTGAAAATAAATTGCGATCGTTTATCGACAAGGCGAATTGCCAATTATGTTCACGACACGCTTGCGTAATACCTAAATTGTAAATTCCATCATTGAGAAGCTCAACCACAAAACAACAACCAATACTCGCGAAAGTTATCCTTTGGGCAATAGAAAACACAAAAAAATACAGTTCTTACCAAATAAGTACTAAGCAATTCAATGGTTACACACAAAATGTCCATCTGACCTTCCTCTCCATCTCTAAATAAGCTGCCTCTGCGCCAATCCAATTTGATTGGACAGCGAATTGTTCGGCTTGAATAATTCAGGCATTGTCTCGCAATAAACCAATTTCGAGCTAACTGAGAAAAAACGCCGTGGAAATCTGAGCGTAAAAGAGCCGAAAAAGCGAAGATAGCAACAGTCTCGTGGAATAATGTATTATTGATACACGCGAAAGCCTCGCGATAAATATAAATCAGGTATAAGAACGAAACTTTTGTTATCGATCCCAATAACTCTAGAATGCGTCACTCGAGGATGTTTTATTTTCGGAATATTTTTTGTCTTTCGTTGACGCGAGCTAATAATGCTTTTATCGGATTCTATTTTTGCAAGTGAATTGGGCAAATGCAAACGACTTCTTTTTTTTTTTTATAAAAAAAGGAATTTCTCCGAGTTTATTTAGACGCGTCTTGGAGAAGTTCTTACGATAAGTTCGCCTTAAGCCGAGTGGAAATTATCGGAGAAAAAATTAAAGAGCAATTATAACTTTGATGAGCAAATGATTTGCTCGTTCCTTTTTTCCATCAAAAGAAAAACATCCGAGAGTTTGCTATAATGACAATACAATGCGGTAGCTTAACATTTTTTTCCCAAATTTTTTGCAAAATAGAAATATAATGACCGGAAGAGGAGTAGCATTTAAAAACTGAATGTGTACATAATACGTCATTAAGGCATATAGCATTTAAAATTCTGAGTTCGTCCTTCAGACATGAGTTATGTTTTATTTTACATCGCAAAAGTTGTAGTCGATATTTAAGGATGAATTTGTCGAAGAACGATGGGAAGATCAAAACTGAAACACTTATGATATTTATTTTCATATGCTATGAACTATTTAAAAAAGAAGCCATGGCGGTTCTCTGAGCACACCCTAGAATCAAGAATTCAATTGAAGATAAACTCACTTCTCATTATTTTGGTCGCTATATTGAGTCAAACCGTCCATCCCCTTTTAGGCCAAGCTGATCCTCCCATAAGCTAATTAATTTTATTCGCCAATTCTTTCTGGCTGTCACTGGACTGGACGTACAGATTAGATAAGGGACATATAAATAAAGAGACGGACGACCGAAGGACAAGTTCGCGTATATAGACGTACTTCGAGTCAGAGGCGTGCATAGGAAAGCAGCTGAGGGGTAGGCGCATCGTCGCGTTTCGCCGAATGCGTTTCAGATAAGGAGTGACGATAATGACTACGGCCAGGCCGTTCTACGGGCGATCGTGTAATCCGGACAGGCTCGGCTCCTTATCGCCGGGCACACGCCTCTCCGCCGGACCCCAAGCACTTCTCTTCCCCATATACTTATACCGCCGTCAATATTCTTCGACGCTTTGACACTAAATTTTCATAGCCAACATACCGAGGAAGAAAAAATCTTTGGAAAGTTAATTTAAGATATCAAAAATTTATCGAGGATTTTAAGAGATCAAAAATTTTTCGAGAAGTGTGAAAGGTTTCGATATAGCTGGGATTGCTGTCCTTTATAATCGCTAGAAATTTAATGAGTAATGTACATATAACCACAGAAAAATGTTACATTAAAAGCTGCTGTAGTCTTTACTAAAACAAGGATAAACTCAAAAATAAAAATTAAATGGTTTAATTTCTAGCAAATTTTTACTATAAATATAGTAGAATTTGATAGAGCTATAGTAGCCACTATAGTAATTTTTTTTATTTTACCAGTTTGTCCCTGCTTTAGTAAAAAATAAAGCAATTTTTAATGCAATATTTTTCTCTGCGTACAAGTGAATATTTTCATAATAAATTTACAAACATTTTCATCTACCCTCTAAATTTATTTACTGAAAAGCAGTTAATTTTCACTGTTTTTCTGTCAAAAGTATGTCACTGCTTTGAAATTATAATTTGTATCATACATCACCATCACAGTTATTTCGGATATTTCTATATTTTCTTCTGGAGAGTCAACTAGCAATAACGGAAAAATTATTATTTGCACGAAGGTAAGCGATAAAAAGAAGATAAAAAACCAATTTGTTATCTACTTTTTAAATAAAACCAATGAAATTTAAAATAAATAAGTTTAAAGAGCGTACCTATATGATAACAGCATATTCTACAACTTTTTCACAATTAAAGGGATTGTGTCCCGAACAAGCTTCAATAAATGAATAATATAATCAGTATTCTTCATACATTATAAAGAATAAGTTAAACAGTTTTTAAAGAATCACAACAATATCTGTGTAATACGACCAGTAATGACATTACCCTAATATAAAAATCAATTTATGAATCTCCCGCTTTGAATATATTACGATTTGGAAAGTTAACTTGAAAAATGAATAAACGATACGTGCCTAATTAAATGAGTTTAATAAATCAGTTAGATAGCAAAGTTGCTCGCTCGCTTGCTTATCAAGTTGGGCTAACTAATTATCGGAAAATTATTCTTCAGTTGAGTTTGGTTCGGTCGATAAGCCAAGTGGAAGAGGGGGGACGCGGGGGCGCAAATGTAAATTGAATTAGAATTAGAATCGGGAATTCGGCTGCGAATTGTGCGTGAGTTGGCGGACACGCGTTCCCCAGGCTTTTCCACTTCCGAGTGAAAAAGGCTTAATTCCGATTTATGGGGTCGCGCGTGACGTAACGACCATTCGGGGTTAATTATTATGCTCCCGGTGGCCGCGAACTCACCCACACACGCGCGTAGACGCGAGCGGCAAATCCAAACTCGATCGGGAAAATGAAAAAGTGAAAAAGCGCGCCCGGAGAAAAAGAGAAAAGTTTGCACTTTGTCACTTTTGAGGGCCGAACGAAAACACGGGCTTTTTTATTCGGGAATCGAGGTAGAAATTTTTACTCTCTTTATAAATGACACTGTATACCTCTATTCCCCCCTTCTATTAACCAAATGTTCCGGCGTTTCGCAGTAAAATTTCTCACGCTGCTTTATTTATGAAACTCGCATTTGAAAAATCAATGATTAAAAATAAATAGAAGGCAAAAGTGCTGGACTGATAAATAAAATTTCTGTGAATAAAATGTAATTGACTCGGCCGACTGTGTATATATGATGCAATATTAATGGGCGGGCATGTATATTCTGAAATGCTGAAGTTATAAAAAGAGCCGCTATTCGAGAAAAAATATATAGCATGTAAAATAAAGTCTTTTAATAAAAAATGATGGCACGAAGAAGTCGCGATAAATTTCTCGATCAATGGCGCCAAAATTCAAAACGATTTCATCTGCTTTTAATATTTTAATTAATTGATTAATCGAAGAAATAGTATATTACGCCCCTAGGGAGTAAAAACAAAGAATGTTCGCCTCGGGCGACAATTTACATGCGATCTGAGGCTTTCTTTATTTACTCCCGTGGTGCGTATACTATTTTTTTGCCTA
>JAWWEN010000020.1:6758450-6770497 GCA_035582955.1 Sycophila texana
CGCGTTGCGGCCTCGTAGGCAAGTCGTTCATTCGAACTTAGGCTTGCCTCGAGGCGCTACCGCGCCTCCTGATTTGGCTTTAACTCACAGTTATACAGCCACTGCACAAAAACGTCCACAAGGTTACATTCTGAAGTTTACTTTGATTAATAATATGCTAATAAAAATTCGTATATATAATATTCTGATGGATTTTCGAACTTCAACAGTTTGATCAGACAAAGATGACGGACATTAGTAGTACTATAAAAAATAAAAACGTAAATTTAAGTTGAAGATAAAGTATAAGAAATAAATAATTGACAAGAAGTATTGCATCGAGCAGAGAAGTGTATCGCAAAGTCAAGGCTCGGAGTATCGACGGCGAAGTTGATCGATAATCAATCTTGACGTCCTCGTTCGCATGTACGCACTCGCCATTCGAATGTCATTAATCAAAAGGGTCGAGCGTCGGAGCTGCGGAGCTGCGGGGCGGTAAGCACACACGCTCTCGTCTCCCCGAGACTCCGAGGAGCTCCGCAGCACTATGTAATTGACAATTACTACAGCTCGGTATTAAACAGCTCTGTACTCTACTTCGCTATGCTAGAAACGCTGCATTACATATGTAATATGCGTAACTGTTTCCATCATTCAGCCACATTGAGTCTTAGGACGTTTTATTTATTTAATAACCAAAAAGATAAAAACCGTGGTGGGTCCCTTTCATTTTGGTCTCGGTTAATTATTTATTTTTATCTCTAAAATTGACTGATCTATAAACTGACCACTTGTGAGTTAAAAATATGCGAACGTTATCTACTGCAGGAGAGAATCAGACGTTTTATTATACTAGCAAGATCTGGCACGCTCTGCATATTCTGCTTTTTGAGATTAGACTTATTTATTGAATTTTGACACCGTTTTTTTTTAAAGAGACTAGGAAAATCCAAGCGCTTCGTTCACTCTTTTTATATCGTATTTTTGAGGTTAGATTTTTAAATTTAGTGCCATTTAACCGGATATGTCCATGCGCCAATCAAATCGCGTTTTACCAGACTATGACCAATATCCTACTGCCATCCTTTTTTAAAGAGAGGATAATATAAATAAAAGAATTATACATTCAAAATGGAAAAATTCGCGCTCTCGTATCCTAATTTTAATATATCAGGCGATCAATCACAATCGCATATCTTCTCGTCCATCTTGGCGACCAATCGGAATCACGTATTAAATGCTTAAACTCGCCGACCGTCGAGCTGCTCTGCGAATTCGGCCGACTTTTTTTATTTTTCTGTTAATTTTGTATTTTCTTTACAATAACATACTTGTGACGCTGTTACTACTTTAAATAATAATTTTTACTACTTATAAGTATTAAAGTTCAATACACTGTTTTCTCACTGTATACTCATAAAAAGTACATTTTTAATATGTTCCCGCGAAAAAATGACTTGAGCACTTTTTTCTCAGCAAAAAGACACTCAAAAACATAAAAAATGGAGATACACCCTATATAGCCGGGAAGCCACAGATAAATGTGTAACACAATTATAGCTATATCGAATGGCATATACGTGACCGTCGATAGAGAAAAGTAAAGAGAATGACATTTTCGAAATTCCGAAATACATCGCTATGAGCGATGTAAAAAGTAAAAAAAAAGAGGGAAAGATATAGGATTGCTGGAAAGGGTCTCGGGCAATGTTATATAAAACCACGCGCGGAGCATAAATTTGCCTGGAGCTGACGCTACGGCAGAGCGGGGGTAGCGGGGGTGTGTGCGTCCGTGTCGCCGTGACTTGGCCTCTCATAAAAGAAGAGCAGGGCCAGCAGAACCGCTCGGCGAGCTGGAGGGATTAGAACGAATTCTCGGGCTCATAAAGTGAATTTGCACGATGCGCTAGTTATTAACATAACGTAACTCAGAGCGCTGTCGCCTTTCTCCCGCGCGGACTGCTACGTGATCTCGAATATTTTAACAGCAGCACCGCCAGCCGGCACCGTCTAATATCTCTTCTTGCGCGTGCGCATACCTACTTAGCCGCCGTCCGATTGTGTTTTATGCCTTGCTCCAACATCATTTTTTTTTCTTTCTTTCTTTTTTTTTTTTATTCCAAAGCCAAAGAGTTGCTGCTCTTCATCATTTTTCACCCATTACCATTTAATTCCTGACATTTCGAGAGGGAAAAAATGCTGACCTACCTTAACGGAGTCATTGAGGAAGCTATGCTAGTTTCAGGATAAAAAAATAATACTGCAGTTATAATAAGCGACGGAATAATGATACAACACTGTACAGTTTAGAAAAAGAGTTTTTTCTTCTTACGGTACATGATGATTGTATTGTTAGGAAGAAAATAAGAAAATTTTCTTTCATTAATTGTTATTAAAAAAACTATTCTCTAAATTTCATCCAAACTAGCAAAATTCCTCCTTTCTCTTTCTACTGTTTATTAATTATAGTACTTATTATTTATTTTTTATGACTCATTTTTGAGATTAAGAAATTTTGAATTTGGGCGCCATACTGAAACCAATCACATTCACGCATTCGAGGCTTCACAACATAAGGTCATCACTTTTTTAAGAGACTAGTGAGATTGAGCGCGCTACGCGCGCCTTCGTTTTAGGTTAAAAAACAATTTCCCATCTCTCTCGCTCAACCAATCAGATGTCCGCGACGCGACACAACACAACATTCTTTTATCTCTCTCGCTCAACCAATCAGATGTCCGCGACGCGACACGACACATCATTCTTTTAAGTTAGGAAAAACTTTTTTTTTTATTCGTATTGTCCACTTTTAAGGTTAGATATTTAAATTTAGCGCCATTTCACCAGATATGTCCAAGCACCAGTAAAAAATTGCATTTTAAAATGCTTCACAACATCCTGCCATATTTTTTTTAAGAGAGAAATTGGTGATTCTTACGTGTAACTCTCCTTATGGTGAATCATTTTTCCACTAAAATCCATCCACAGTGAATTCTAAAAAGCAATTCTCAGAGCCGCGTCACTCCCTCAAAATAAAAAGGAGTTTATTGAAATGAATTTGAGCCTCCTGCGGGGCGCAACCCTAAAGCGAGCTTTGACACAGTACGAGGAGTGTGCGAGCGCGAACAAACTGGCCGATTGGATTGTGTGGGAAAGAAAGGCTCGGCGGCTGTATATGGAGTACTCGAGGTATATCGCAGTGAAAATGATCCGTTTGAAATAATGCGGGACTCTTTAAATCTCGTTTCTCCGTACGTCGACTCCCTTCGAGTAGGCACTTTCGAGGGCCTTCTCACTCTCTCTCTCTCTCTCTCTCTCTCTCTCTCTCTCTCTCTCTCTCTCTCTCTCTCTCTCTTACTCTACTGCGCCCGCGTGTGAGCGATTCGAGCGATTCGATTATGCACTCAGATACCTAAAGCCGGGCCGGGAGTCTCTACGGCCGAGTCGATTCTCAAAGAGCCACGAGAGGGGGATACTGGAGAGAGAGAGAAAGAGAGAGAGAGAGAGAGAAAGGGCTGTTTAGCCGGTTACGTTTCGTTAGCGAGCTCGAAATAAAAATTTCCCTTCCACAATGGGCTGCACTGTTGACTCGGTTCCTCCATTTCCCCGGTTTCCTCTTATCCTCTTATCCTCTCCTATCTTTATCGCTGCCCCTCTCTCCCTCTCCCTCGCGCGCTTTAGTCTTTTCTGGCTTTTCTCGCGGCTGCTGCTGCTGCTTGGATGGCTCACCGCTCGAGGGCTCGAGGGTTCATCGCCATGTGTTTTACATATGGCTCGTATTATTTCTTTTAATCGTTCTTCCCGAAATACACCGGTGGCGACCGCAGAGAGTTTGCTTATTTTATTTTAATTTTTTAATTTTTTTTACAATATCGACGCCCTTTACGAGGAAAAGCACTTTTAAACACTTGAGAAGAAAATAAACTTTGCCTGATACCCTAAATTTATCAGGTATTGGAAAAATTTATATATAATTTATTTACTTATTTATTTATTTAAATATTTTAAATAGTCCTTAAAACTAACTTAAAATCTACATGTGAACAATCTAAGAGAATTTTTAAATAGTCCGATAGGACTAATATTGATGTTACACTATTATAGGCAAGGAGTTCCAGAGTCTTTTCACTCTATTAACCCCTTGACTGGCAGGGCTTTTACGACATTTCGTGCCAAAACTGGTAGCCGCAATGACTTAGTCTAGTTAAATATGTGCATATATGACACTGCCAGTATTGGCACGATTTTTTTTGTGCATATACGATACACTGCCAGTCAAGGGGTTAAAGGTAGAGTAAAGCCCGAAGTTCGAAAAACAGTTCTGCTCCAATATTGGCCTATGAATTCTTATATTGTACATTGGAAGTCTGTGCGCAAACAATTGCACAATATATGTCATCACAATTGATCAGGTTATTCACAAAAAATCTTTTGTATTTTTTATAGCATTAATATTAATTATTGTTATATAACTTTTTGTTTGTAAATTTTTCTAAATCTAAAAACCGGACTAAAAACTGTAGATTAAACTCATTAAAAACCCTGAAATTTTTCATTCTATAATATTATACAAATTTAATGTGAATAAACTCACATCAAAATGTTTCGTGATTATAAAAATTGAACAAATAACTTAGCTAACTTAGATATAGAGATTTCCTTTTTTTAATTTTATTTAAAGTGCGATTGAATTATTCTTTGCGGGCAATTTGAGGCGAGGCAATTTGCTAAATCGCGAGCATTATGTAGGTGAGGAAAGCGGTTTCCTGAAGTCTTCCTTCCTACCCGCAGTCGTTCAAAATTAGGGAAATGAGAAATGATGGGCTCTGTGTGGAGGAGCAGGCGAACCCGGCGAAGGTTCCGGCGAAGATGTTGTCCCTTCGATGCGGGTCGAACGGTGCGTGCGTCAACGCAAAGCGAGCATCAGTAAATTTCATTTAACACTTTTTCACAATTACCGCGCTGCCGGCAGTAGAACACTCAGAGAAATGAAAAAAAAAAATTGGCAAGAAATTGTTCGAAAAATTACTAAATTTTTTCAGTGCTAAATTAAATCTTTTAGTATTTGTTAGAATATTGATTATACTACTCTGTTTTTTTCCCTTTTTACATGAAACACTGAACAAATTCAATTACAGAGAGTTTTTAAGTGTTAAGTTTCAAAGTAATTCACAGAACGAGCTGGCTTTGAAAAAAAGTGACAAACAGCTGCAAATGGCTACTTCCGTAATTAAAAGATCAAGCATTTTCATCTCTTAAAATTATTCATTTCCGACGTTTTCCAGTAAAACGGTGCCACTGCATTTTTGTGAAAATTGAAATAACTACGAGCGACGAACTTTTCGAGGATCCTTTTAGACCAAAGCAGATTTTACAAAAAACCATGAAAAATGCAGCTCTGCCCTTTTTTGAAACTCCACGGATTTCAATTCAATTGTGAATATTGCACTATACACGTATAGAATAACAAATAAATGAATAGACCCAAAAGAAGATAACTGATCGCAAAATTTTACTATACTCAATTAAGTATTCAGATCAATTAGAAATTAAAAATCCTTAAAAGTGATGGAGAAGCGCTGAGAGTCGAACACGTAAAATTTAAACAATTTAAGGGAATGGCGCTTCCTACGGGGTGAAAATTAGAAGAGTGAGGTGAGTAAAGAGAAAGCACAAGTCGACGGTCGTACGAATCGTAAAAAGTTTGTTTACGACTTCCCTTTAGATTAAATTAAAGGGACCCGGGGAGAAATGAGGCTCGCGCGTTGTTTTTTCTATTTGACGCAGGATGCACGCGACGAAGAGGAGGAGGACGACGACGACGATGAGTTGTAAAGTAAGAGCGATGTCGGGAATGTCAAGCGCAGATTTTGATGTTGCGCGCGCACGCGCCGTAATAACTTTTTCCTTTACGGAAGAAATGAGACTTTGATAAATATTCCTCCTCCTCCCCCCCCTGCTGCCGCGCCTTCCTCCCGCCCTTTTTATACGAGCCGGCATGCCCATTGCCAGATAAAACTTTATATATAAACTTTGAGCCTTGTGAAATCTCTATATATACGATGACGAGATTCTCTCTTCTATTGTGCGCTAATAAATGCCGCTGGAAGATTAATTCATTTCATTTTTCGTTATATTCGTTATTCAGACGCGATGAAAATAACAAACGATGAGAAAATTAGTGTAATTGTAAAAAAAAAAGAAGGAATCGAAAATGGAAATGGGCACATTACCAGAATGAAATGCAAAGGAAAATAATAAAAGCAGCCGTAGAGATATATATTGTGAAAACCTCTCCTTGATAAGTAAATGGAGTTTTACATTTCGAGAACAAATGGAGCTCTCTCGGGGATACCTCGAGCAAAAGTAATCCCATTGAAACGGTAACTTATCGACGTCCTTTTCTCCAGCCTTATCACGTACCAACCCCCCAAGCACGGGGAATACCGAGAAACTAAAAATGTCGCCACTGCTTTTCCACGAGATCGACGAAGCGCTGTCTTTTGAGGAAAAGTCTTTAATTGATTTTTTCTCAACTTTTAATGTTTACTAATGCTCGTCATCGTGCCTCCTTCACTTTTGGTTCTTTCGGCAACCGATAAAGTGGATTAGTAAACAACTGGAGAGCAAGAAGCGTTTCCTACCGAAATTTCGAATTTCACGCGCATGAATTTTATTTAAAATTTCCTCCATCTTCGAGTCTAGTCGCGTCCACCCATCAAAATAGGCATAACTCGAGCATAACTTCGTTGCTAAACAAATCACAGGTCAATCTAACTTCTAAGATGAACCCCGGAACAAGCCGACTGTTTTCATCGGAGAATCCACAGTAACAAGACAAGTGAAAGGAATTTCATGGAATATTCGTTTGTTCGAAAATTGTTCTAAACTGATCCTTGAATCGGATATTTATGAATAAACTTTATCTGAGAATGAACTGAATACACACTGTTTATCCAAAAAATGTTCGAGTAAATTACAAATATTCTTTAAGAAACTGAAGGTTTTGGATAAATAGTAAAATAATTGTTCCTGACTAATCATTAATTCACTGATTATTACGAATATTTAAACATTTTCGGTGAATCAATTGATTACACATACTAATTGTCCAACCAAATCTTTGAAGGAATGTCAAATATTCGTTGAAAAACTGAAGACTTCAAAAGAAAAGTAAGACAATTGTTCGTCACAGCTGATCATTAATTGTCTGTTTACGAATAAATATTTTCGGAGAACCTATCTATTACACACTAATTATCCAACCAAATCTCCGAAGGAATGTCAAATATTCATTGATAAGCTGAAGACTTTCAATGATAAGTATAAGCAAATTGTTCATCCTATAACTGATCCTTCAAATAACTATTTGCGAATAAACATTTTCGGAGCAGCCACAGTTTCTCCACCAAAATCTCCAAAAGAAAAGTATGACAATTGTTCGTCCTAACTGATGATTATATTCACTGATAAGCTGAAGACTTTCAGTGATACGTAATCAAATTGTTCATCCTAACTGATGCTTCGATCAACCATTTACGAATAGACATTTTCGGCGCAGCCTCAGTTTATCCACCAAAATCTCCAAAAGAATGTCAAATATTCGTTGAGAAACTGAAGGCTTTAGGTGAAAAGTGAGACAATTGCGTCCGCGACAACACAATAGCACCAACGAACCACAGTCGGTCCCTTTTCCCAATGAGGACTAATCCGGCTGGTAGTAACGGTTCTCACGAAGTCACGAGTTCACGACGCGTAGTATAGTATCCTCGCTTCCCTCGACATTCGCGAGCAAAAGAATCCCCATCAAGAAAGCCAAAGAAGAGAAGAGCAGTAAAAGACACTCACCTAGTTGGACGTACATCTTGGGCCTGACGTTCTCCTGCCAGGCGGCCAAGGCGATGCCGAGGCTCGCCGCGAGCAGCCAGCAGCCAATAGTCTTGCGCGCCATCGTCATGGTGCTGCTCCCGCCGCTCAGTAGAGGGTTTGAAATACTTCACCAAAGCAAAATATCTCCCAGCGAGTAACCGGAGTCGCAGGGTCTCGACGCCGCGGCACGCACAAGTCACCTCGATTATTTCCTGGGGGTATTCACAGATCGGGCCCACGTATACTCGGAAACTCGGGGGGCGATACTCCGGAGCACCGTGCCCTGCGGGGGAGGTATATATACGGGAGCGAAGAAACCAGAGTGTAACGATCAATTACAACGACGAGGGGGGTTGGGGGAGGGTGTGGGATCCTCGAGGTGGAACGCGTATCACTTGGCGCGATGGGCCAGCTGCCTAGCGGCGTCCTTCTCTCCTCGGGCCTCGACGAGCTGGCGAGCAGGTAAGCTGCTGCTGCTGCTGCCGCCGCCGCTGCTGCCGCTGCTGCTGCTGCTTCTGCTTCGACTTGCGACGTCCCGAATTAGGATCGTCCTGGGGCATAGCATAGCGTCGAGCCGAACACATGTACCGAGCGTCGAACCAACACAGTAAAGCACACCGAGCACACGCGCACTGCGGGGGCGGGGGTACAAGGGGGTGGGAGTACGGCTATTCCCGCGCCTGGATGTGTGTGTGTGTGTGTGTGCGCACAACTTGGGGGTGCGCGCGCCCGGAGTACGCGCCTCGCGGAGGAACAGCGGCGAACTGACACCAGGCTGACACTGGCTGAGGCTCTCTCGCACGGAGAGAGTGGCGGCGGCGTTTCTCCGCTACGCGCTTGCGCACTGGCCTTTCGGCGAGTCTCGAGCCGCTCTGGTGCACGGTACGCTGATCCGACCGGCGCCGCCGCCGCCTGCACTGCACTGCCGTTTCGCTATGGATCCCCTCTAGGCCCCGGCTGTGCGCGCAGGCTCTTTCACCCGCCGATGAGCGCACGCTGGCTCCGAGCTGGCTCGCTGTCGCAGACCTGTAAGCAGAGTAACAGCGGATTTAGTCCTGTTGCTCTCTAATTTACATTAACATCTATTTATTTATTTATTTTATTATTTATTTAATGGATTAATTCATAATATATGTATAAAACAATAGTAGAAGGAATGATAGCAGTGTAAGAGGGTTAAAAGATACAAGGGTGATTTTCAAAGAAAGTGCACTTTTTTTCGTGTAAACTCTGGAAGTTGATGCTTCCGTTTCAGTAGATAATAATTGCATCTCGAAATTTATAGTTATATTCGCATTGTAAACTAATTTAAGTTTTGTTTATATAAAAAATTTCATTTTATTGATAAAAATAAACTCTTAAACCTCCAAAATATCCAGGGAGCTTACGCGAAAAAAGTGTACTTTCCTTGAAAATTACTAAATAACTAAAACTTAACAAAATCAGAGCGTAATGCATTTTTAAATGCTTCAATATGACTTATATGAATAGCAGAGGGCGAGAGACATTTTATTCCTGGTACGTTTTAAACTGCATTTCATGTAAAACAATAAATAAATAAATCAAATTTCTATGAAAAATTGTCTGTGTAAACTTCTATCAGGGCAAAAATCTTGCAGAAATATCTTGAAACTTTTTTCCTATGGGTTTACACATAAAATGCATATTAATAAGTTTCGCTATAAACGCAAACAGAGCAATAGAACTTTGCCAGCTTTGGTTGATTACGAGGAATTTAGGAAATTCGAAGTCTTTTGCGTTTACCTCGATATTTGTTTACACCTCTCAGTACGTTCAACTTCACTGTAAAAAATTAGGGTCCGATTTTACACTAACATTTACACAAGTTTTGTGTAAATTCTTCCCCCCAAGTTTGTGTAAATTTTTGACAGTACCGAAATTACACAAAAAAATTTTTGTTTTTATCTTACGTTCATCGTAATACCAGTTTGGAAATTACACAAAAATTTGTGTAAAACATTTTTTACACAAAATATTCTACACTAAAATTTTACACAAAAAAAAATTTACACATACTCACATCAAATGTCCGATTTTACACCAAATTTTTTACAGTGTTGATTATTTTAAATAAAACGGAAAAATTATCATGGATAGTATTGCAAGAATGGATATATAACCCTATACATGTATAGATGAAATCAATAAAAGCATTCGATTATTCGGTGACACGAATAATTTTATTGGAGCTGTCACATGCGCATAGGCATGTAAAATATGTGTATAAAAAGGTCTGAACGGTGCAAAGAGTAGAAATGTGCATTAATGCAATTGTGTACTAAAAGTAACACGATTTACTCTAAAACCTTTTACAAACATTTTAACAGTTTTTTAATTTTTAAAAAAGATTTTTCTGGTGAGATGTTAGGTGAGATTTCATCAGAAAAATCTTTAAAAAATGGTTCCAAAGGGGTAAAATTTTAAGTATTTTTTTTAAATTTTTAACCCTTACTTGACACCTTGTTCTTACTTAAATGTAATATTTTTATATTCTTAGTAGTACTAAATATAAGAGAAAAATTAAAGAAAATGAAAACATAACATGGAAATATAAAATTTAAGTTGTATCATATATGCTACGCTCGGCATTAAAAAGATTTCTGCATTTAAAAAGATTTCTGCATATGACATCTCACGTGTGATTTTTCAGTAGGAAATCAAATGACTCGTTAAAACAATCTCTTCTACCACTTAATTAAAATAAAAATAAGAGTAATTTTTTAAAAAACAATGTCCAAAAATTCATCCAAATCGCTCATCACGAGATGTATAACAGGAGACTCCAGTAGTCTACTGGTCCATGTACATGCAGAAATGAAAATTGAGGGATAGTCATGGAGCTTCACTCGAAGTTGTGGGCGTCGATATAGCTGCATTTATAAACGGGTAGGGTCCGCGTGAGTACAGGGTTACAGGCATCCGTGCATATACGCTCGTGCGGCGTGTACGCCCGTTGGCTCGTTCGCCTTAAAATGTTATTCGGCCGGAACGGTCAGCGACGCGAAAGGATAATGGACGATCCGACGCGACAAATGGAATACACAGTAGCCGCTCGGCCGAGAGGGAGAGTCGAGAGGAAAAATGAGAGAAAAAAATCAGAGAGTCGATTGCCGCTCGGCCGAACACTTTAGGGAGGCTAGAGGGCGGTCCTTGGTTGGCTGCGTCGCTTTCGCGTCAAAATTGCAAAAGAGGCCTGCCTCTATCCTTTCCGTGCTCACGGTGCAGATCTTTCACTTTTTTAGTTTTTTTTTTTAAGATACCTTTGTGCAAGGGTAAGTTTGAAAAAGTCGCGTTGCCGTCAAATGCGTGCCGAGAATAATTGAGCTTTTATTCCGCCAATCTTTGAGCCGGGAATAGAACGTAAATGGTTATGGAGCAATCAATATTGCGCTTCGCTTGACAATTGTGTAAAAAGTGCAGTGTCCCATGATTTTCATGTGAATCCTGTACGTTATCCTCAGTAGGTTATTCCTGAATGAGGAAATCTTATCCGAATCTAATCAGTATCTAACGTATCTATCAGTATGTTTACATTACAATTAGCGAAGGCGCATTATATTACCCATCCGAATCCAATGGGGTTTCCCTAATTTCAGAGTGGGAAAACTGTAAAACATTGGCGCTACTGTTGCAATTAGAAATCTGATCAGAATCTCGGAGGTATTCCGCATCACATCCGCGCTTCCATAATGAGGATTTAAATTTCCCGCCATTAATTAGTATGCTTTCACTTTTTCACGTTTATTAAGAATTTAGTGCAAACTTCAAATACTGACAACGTAACTGCACAATTTTCCTACTTAATTCCAAGTTTCTTAACAGTTAAGGGGGTAGTAAAAATTATTCCAGCAAATGTTTTAAAAAGTTCAAAAACTGCATAAATTGATAAAATTTAAGAAATTTAAGCAGTTTTCGAAATTTTAAAAATATTTGCTCAAATAATTTTACTGATTCCATAGCTTCAGCCCTAAATAACAATAATTACCTGCAATTTAAGCCCAAATTTATGTAAAATGGTTGAACGGTTCAGGCTGTAGCCGTCGCCAACGGAACCTTTTTAATATAGCCATAACTTGAAAAAAGGGGTATAGAGTCTTCGGACTTGGTTTTATCTATCAGGTATGATATACATATTAATAATATATAATTTAAAACTTACTAATTACTATAATTTTATT
>JAWWEN010000020.1:6770597-6784229 GCA_035582955.1 Sycophila texana
AACGCGTCCCAACTGACATTTTTCTCCAATTTTTGATAAAACTTCCTATTACCTCTGTGTTAATTCTCTCCTTAGCCTTAGAATAGTGTGTCATATGACATATATTTTATCTTGGTTCCCAATACGGTGTCTAAGAGTCATAATTAACTTGAAATACTTTATAATCCCTTCAAAATAGAGATCAAGGAGACATCTCAAAGCCTATTTGAATTTATTATGAGAGAATTAAGAAAGCTTTCTTAACTCAGCATAAGAAGAAAAATGTCACATTGAAAGTTACGAAAGTCTTTACTCAAGCAAGGAGAAACTCGAAATAAAATGTTATAACTTTATCATAATAATTTTGCTAATATCCTAAAAATTCATAGAATTAATCTTCGCAACATTTTACAATCCCTTAAAAATAGAAGAAAAAACCTGTAATCGCAACAAAGGAATAGTCATGTCACGAAACTCGCGCTTCCACTATTTGCATATACGTTATGTGTGCCTCCAAGAATGCGAGAACAGGTAGTCGCGCGGTCGACATGGATTTGTCAAGCAGCGAGTGCACGATGGATTTCGGCGCCTCTGCGGATAGAGTAAATTACTCTCATCAGAGAAGACTTCGGCAGCGTCGGCGTGACTGGTTTCCGTCTAAAATATATACAGGTATAAAGTTGCAGCTTCGCGGCGCCGCCGCTAATAAAGACGCTAAGGCCGTGTCAAGAGTTTGGTCCGCTGCTAAAGGATCGAGGCTGCCGGAGTGGCACTGCGGTGTACGGTATACCTAGTTCGGGGAAATTCGCTCGCGCAAGCACAGAGCCACGCCGACTTCATACATAAATTAGGCATGTGCAAGCATTAAGGGATCTTGTAAAGTCCAACTTGGTAGCCGGGCGCTCGTCTCCTTCCGGGACGCCTGTCTTCGGGCTCATTTAATTTTTTACGCTCAAGCCGGGCCGAGTTTTATGACTCAATTCACGGCCGTATTTACCGTGGAGGATAAAAGTTTAGATGGCCGCCTGGTTGGTCAACTAAAGGAGGGAAGGGAGGGTCTGAGGACGCTGAAAACGAACCGAGCGATGATCTGCTCCTCCAATTTTTTTTCTTCTTTTTACTTCGCTCCCTTCACTCCTCCGCACCGCGAAGCGAGAGGAACTTCTCATTTACTTTTTCGTTGATCGAAGCTGCATAATTAAATCTCGGCTAATCGTATTTGAATTAAAGGGACCTTACCGGGTGTAAATTATGTTTTCCTGTAGCTACGCTGGCGGGAAATTGTATATTTCGTTTAAAGTGACGCTTTTTAAACTATGAAGCCATTAATTACCCTGGTAATTGATAATAAGTCTTCGATAGTTTCTAGTCAGTAGTCTAGAATTCGACCAGAATCTAAAGTAAAATAAAATCCCAGCTGAAATATAAGCTGACGATTTTTAAAATGAATCATTATAATTAAAGAAGATTGTCGCATTGCTACAAAACGCTGCCAACTGCACATAATAGTGATAAAGTGAAAATTTACAAGTTTTTGAAAAAAAAAAAATAATAATTGGAAGAAAAAGTAAAAATTTCAAAAACACCAACTAGCTCTAAAATCAAAACTAATCTGTAGAATTACTTGAAATTTTCAAGTGTTCTTTCAACAGTCAAATGATATACGTGTGTGCAAAACTTGGGAATAATCAACTTTCAAAAAACATTAAAATAGCTATAAAATTTAAACTAATCAACAAAAATACTTGAAATTTTAAAGCGGGTTCAATACAAATGACTGTAAAATGTGTGCAAAATTTAGGAATAATCCATCGCGTAGTTTAGAAGTTAAAAAGAGGGAACGACATACGTACATACATACAGACATTTTTTAAAAAGTATTTTTTTGGTCTTTCTGAACCTAAATAAGTACTTTTACGTCAAAATCTGAAGGTCGAAAAATTTTGGCGACACAAGGCTTTCTCTATGAGAAAGCAATACTATATTATGTACACTGAGGGAATTTTCTTGTAAAAATTACAGCAAAGCTCTACTATTACATTTTTTTCACGTAATTTTTACAAAAATCTTTACTATAATTTTTATAAGAAAATTCTCTCAGTACAGTATTATTATATTAGTAAAAGCTATAACGAAGAAAAAAAAGTGTTCAGCGCAAAAAAGATATATAGTCAAAGAAAATTTGAAAGGTCAAAGAATCCGTCTAAAGCGTATAACGGTACATCTCAAAGTTCGTACGGCGCGCCGGTCTGGCCCAGTAAGGCAGTAACTCGCGGCAGTAATCTTTAATTCCTGAAGGAGATTGGCTGAGTGTGCGTACGTGGGTGTGCGGCGTATGCCTCGGCGTCCGTATAACCGAGTGCCTGCATGGACAGCCTGCGTAATCCACTTCCATTAATAAAACCGCCCACCAGCGAGAGCAGCCCAGGCGGGCATCTCTTGATCGTTTATCGTTCTCTAGCTCTTATCTACTCACGTAAACTACTATATACTCGCCGGCTCTACTCTCCGTACTTCCCCTTTCGATTTCTATTAATCGCACTTTTTTTCATGATTTTTTTCTTTTTAAACGTCTTGATCGACGGAAATACCTGAGCAGTAACGAGTTTCCCGAGTAATTTAACTTTTTCTCTTCTTTCACGAACAGAAATTAGAAAATTCTTCTGTAATACTTTCTTTTTCGACGCCTGGGTAGGACGGTGATGCAACGAATTTCTTTTATATCTTCTCCAATATAAAAAGATCCTATAAATAAAGCTACGCTCATTTTTTTTTTCATTCTTATAATCCTATTCCTATACCTGCTGCAACCTACCGATTGGCTCATTTCCGGTCTAAATGATATACTTCTAAACTTATACTATATAGCGTGTCCAGTGTTAATTAAATTATTAAATATTTTGAAGTAAATCAAAATATCTTACTGGAACAATAAAAAAAATTTAAGATAATTATTTGTTTATTAAATTATTATAAGGACAGAAATGTCCTTGACAGTATAGAATGTAAACCATAAGTAACGCAAGAGAAACAAAGTTGCGAATTAAAAACTACAATTAAAACGAGATATAAATAGTTTTATAGTGCTTTTTTTCATTTATTGTAAAGTAAATATTGTACTTTTTATTTTCGTAACATTTAAAAATGTGTCTATATATAGCTAATACCGATCGAACCAGTTTGATTTTCAATATTATATCGCTTTTTTTATTTACATTGTAAAGTAACTATTGGTGTTACTTATTTATGTATTTTGATGTAATTTAAAGCGCATTTTAGCTCGTTTAATAATTAAATAAATAAGTAAACAAAATTAACAAATATTCTGCTTTAGTTTTTTATTTTCTTAACAAGTGAAATGTGTCTATGTAGCTAATATCGATCGGAGCAATTTGATTCGCAATAAATCGCTTACAGTTTGGCAAACTTTCGTATAAACAGAATGAAATGGACGTTAACACTTTCTTCCCATCTGCTTCGATCTAAGGATATTTTTGAAGCTTGAAATATATATAGTATAAAGCACATTCATAAATCGCCATTTCAAGAGGGGCAAGTCCAGTTGAAAAAACCTTGGATCCACAAATATCTATGAGTACATAACGGAGTTACGTAACTTCATTGAAAAATCTGTATATGTATTTATATAATTACACATTATTTGTAACGATACCTTCTATTATTGGCGCACGTTGAGGCGCGAGTATATTGAGATGTCGCAGACCCCAGACGAGTGAAAACAATAGCTGGAAACGAGCCAAACAGTCACTTTCGAATCTCCCCTTTTTTTCTACCGTAGGTACTTCTTTTTTCTCCTTTTCTTCAAAGACTCGGACGCGGAGAAATGCGACGCGATTTTACGAATATATCCTTAAACGACGAATTTCGTTTTTTCTCAAATCGTTATTTCAAAACTTTCCGCTAAATAATAAAAGTTAAATTTTATATTTGTCCGTTGTGCTTTAACCCGTTGGTTCTATTTTATTGTTCCGCGCTCGCGAGTAACATTAGCTGTTTTATTACTTAACGTAGTTAGCAGAATGACGCCTGCAAGGCGCAAGGCGCTCTGGGAAAATGCGCGTATTTACACCGCCACACGTGCACACTTGGATTTTTACGGGTGACTATAAAAAATATTTTAAATAAAAAAATGGAACCGCAAGGTGGATGTAGCCAAACAGATTTAATAGTGCAATAAATTAATTGACTGCAGGTACATAGAATAGAACGGTCGTTTATTGTTACTTGCGGTATTTACAAATGTAAAATGACAGAAAATAAAATTATCGTAAATATAGTCGTAGAAAAATGGCATGCAAAATAATATGCACGATGTAATTATGAATAAAAAAAAGGAATTTTTTATTTCTTCAATTACTCGATTATATTGATTAGCGCTTCTTTTATACACTGAGAGAAATGTTTAAGTGAACATTACTGAACTATTTGGGAAAGTTTTCACAGACTGACACTTCGAGAGAAATTACTAAATTTTTCAGTGAAATTTGGTAAAAATGTAGTAAATTTTGCCAGACAGTATTATAATTTTTACTGTATATTTGTGGCAAATTTTACTAGTTTAGTAATTTCTTTGGAAATGTCAGTCTGTGTTTACTTTCTTAAACAATTTAGTACTTTTTTCCAGGCGATTTGTAATTTTTACTAAAGCATTTCTCTCAGTATAAGGTTATTTTATTTTAAATTTACTTTTATAAGCCTATATCGGCCAATAGATTCATATCTATTGACAAGTAATTTATAAATGTCACGAACTAATATAACTATTACACAGTAAGTTTAAATTTAGAAATGGAAAATGTGCACGTTAATCGTATTATGAATTAAGCTGTGATGATCGGGCAGTGAGGGGGGCAAGGAAGGGTGATCCGAGGTGATCAGGGCCAAGTGTACGTGGCCGAGCGAGACTGTGTAAGTGTAATCGACTGGCGCAGATGGTGGTTGTATGACCTCACCACTCGTCTAAAAGAGTCTTCTCTTCGCCACAACTCTATATACAGCTCGCCCAAAAATTTCATTTCCTAAAGGAAAAAGAAACTTTTTTTATAAATTCCGATAGTAAATACATCGAAAAGTTTAAAATTTATTGTAACAATCTCCTGACTATATGCGATGAAGGTATCATAAAAATTTCCGGGATGGTATATAAAAATACTCATTATTTCATTCAATTTCATTGTAAAAATCTCGTGCGTCTGTTGATGACTATAATACAATGAAAATAACATCATAATTTCCGGGATGGTATTATAAAAATTCGCATTATTTCATTCGAATTTCATTGTAAAATTCTCGTGTGGCGATGACAGCAAGTCGATGCGACGAAAGTGAGTCAAGACTCGCATGATCTCATCGAACGGTTAAATTAATTCATTTCAACATTTCGGCACTTCCTTCGCTGAGCGATTCTCGTTATTATCCATCGTACACGGTATTTTACGTACTCACACCGCGTCCAAGTAAAACATTTGCGGAATGCACGCCTCGACCGCGTCCCGATTTCCGAAACGCACGGCAGCACATCACGGCAGCCTGCGGCAATATGTACATACATGTGGGCGTATTTTTTTTTCTTCGGTACTCCGAACATTCGGTTTGATTCACTCGGTTTCAGCTTCCTGTCTCCAAATTATTTCAAGATTACTCACTAAAAATAGTCGATATTAATCGTACATTATTATTATCTATTTATTCAAATTACTCATGTAGCTAGAATCAAGCGGCTTCCCGCATAACAAAAATCAGATCGATACGGTAAAGTTTACACAAAATTTAGATTCGAATTAAGTCCTGATTAAGGTTTTGCATAGAACCTGCGGCATTTTCTGCAAGAAACTTCTAAGAAACCTACGAATTTTTCTAAAAAGAATTCTTGTAAAAATGTTAATAAAGTCTCACTCACGTTAATTTGGACTTACAATTAATCTAAACATGAACTTTGTGTAAACTTCATTATCCTAACTCAATTTTTTTTGCGTTTAAGTAATTTCCATTTGTTTACATTTTTTAATTGACGGTGCAAACAAGTGGAATCTCTTTATGCAAGCGCTGATCTCTTAAGTGTAATATAAACGTTTTATCGGTGCGCTAATAGCCTAAATATCTTTTATCTGTCGTGTCAGCTCACTTATGCAATCCGCAGATTTTTTTTCCCCCAACTCCGATATCTAAATCGAGCGTATGTTTCAGTGAAAACGGAGAATACCCGGCGAGTAGTATTACGAGATGAGGTCATAGTTTAAAAGATATTTTACTCTCCTTTATACATTTCGCTCTATTTTCTATCCAGATCTGTAAATTTATTTTCACGGCTATATAATTGTTTGCTTGGGCATTATATACCCGGCAGGTGAACCCACATATCAGTTAGTTTGCTCGTTTTTTTTTTTTCATTAGCATATAGATAACGATTAACCTGCGATATACAGTCAAAAATCCTGATTTGAATACGTAAGTTTTTATTTCAGAGAAAATTCATTTGAATTATGTTCACGTCGCGTATAAACATTTCGAGCGTGACTAATTATACTTAAATATATATACGAAACAGTGTTTCATAATACGAAAATATTTAAATACATTTTTTTCATTTTTCAGTTTATCCGAGGTGTGTTATTATTATACTATTATGTTAAAAAAAAGAATTAGACGATTTCCTTTTTTTTTACATACCTGCTCACATATTAACTCATTCATTTTCTTAACTCGCACCATCCTGCGGTAAACGCGAGGCGTTTCAACACCCATGTCTTTTTTTCCTTGGGTTTTTAAACGATTATTAAAGTTAATCACCACTAGGTTAAAACGTAAGCAATTTCGCTAATGACCTAGACACTGTTCACATTTTTTCCATTTTTCTTTCCATTCTAGTGTTATCGAAAAAAAATGCTTACTTAACTATCGCTATCGTAAACTGTGCTTCTTTCGGTATATAAGCAGTCTTAAGCTCATTGTTCCACTTGTAAGCAATGAATTTTCTTTTAAACAAGTAAAAAGAAAATTAAAAAATATGTTTTCCTCTCTACCATGAGAAATGTAAAAAAACTTTTATAAAAAGAAACTTAATCATGAAATGTGTATAACTAAAATATAGAATTATAAATATTTCAACACTGCTAGAAGTCCATCTAGTTAAAATGACCACGAAAGTAAAAAATGAAACTTTTTTTTTCACATTATCCGTCCATTTGTTGGTCCTTGCTTTAGAAAAATTATAGTAATTCTTTATATAACATTTTTCTTCGTCTATTATTTCACTTTCTATATATCGTTAATTCAATATCGCAGCTTGTTTTGTAGAAGAGTAATTACCTTCGTAGAATTTTTAAATAAATAAATAAATAAAAAGCCTTAATAAATTTTACCAGAGAAACTAGTGCAACTTTTTCTTCGCCGTCAGACCGCGAACATTTTTCTCAGCTTTCAAGGGGACATTCCTCGTAATTAATTATCACTCCGCCGCTCGGCAAGTCTACAAGTTTGTTTATTCTTATTCCCGCCTCGTTTATGCTAATGCAGAGAGCAGCGTATGCCCGAGGAAAATCAGCATAATGGTCATCCCCGCAGCTCCCTTCCTTTTTTTGTTTTCTCTCGACCCGCTCTCTCGGACAATGAATTTGATATATACGATACACGTGATATGTGTCAACGCTTCATTCATGTAATCCTCCCATTCGCTTCGTTCTCCTCGAGGTAAATGGAGGAGAAATAAGGAACCGGCAGTCAGCAGGTTGCTCATTGAAATTTCTTTAATAGGGCCTGTACTACGCTGCGGTTACTTCTTACGGTCGCTTTGAATCGGGGAGAGTACCCCGTTCCTCTTCATATTTTTTCCTCCGCAGCGAGGAATCTTTTTCAGTTTACTCATGAAGGAAATATTTTTTTTATAGATAATAAAATTGGACTAGATCCCTAATTATATTTATTTATTTATTTATTTATTTATCCAACGGGACATGCCCGTGATACAAAATATATACATATAAAAATGCATAGGTGCAGGCGCAAACAAATAATGATAATATACTAAATTAAACGTATATAAGTGTTTTTATAAGAAAACAGAAAATTAATAATAATCTAATATTGATTCAATGAATATAATTTATTTTTTTGTAAGTCACGATCTCGTAATTTATACACGGCGATTCGACGATTTTATTTTAATTACAAGTTACTCGAAAAACAATTTTAATTTGAAGAAAACTTTATGTTTAATAAACAGATAAAATTATTGAAGTGAGGAAAAAAAAACAACTTCAGTAATTCAACAATATCAATTCAAAGAACAACTTTAACAAATGTAATATACACTGGCTTTTAGGGTAGCCTAAGCCGAACTTACGTTTCTAATGTATAAAAACATTAATAAAAATGTTAACTAAAAATTTCGTAAATGTTTATAAAATATGCGTCATTTTAAGTTACACCCAGACGCCGATCGATTTGATGGTATATTAAATTCTTTGAATATTCTCGAAATTCACACAACACTGCACTTTCTATCGCAAAATTTTCTCTCCTTTTCCTCTTTAGAATTCGATTTATGTGAACTATACAAAAAAATTTTTGTAGAAAAAGGCTGCCGTTACTCCCGTGTAAAACCGGCGGAAGAATAGGTTTCTCAGCCCAGCCAGGTATATATAGCTATAATGGCAATAGTAGCGGGGCTCGTTCGATAAGAGGCGAGGCGACGCCACGATAAGGAAACGGACAAAGGAATCGAGGCCTGCGTAGGCGGTCCCTTTCGTTCGGCTCCTGCGGCATGGCCCGATAAAACAAACCGAGAGCAGGTTCAGCGACGGCCGAGAGGCTTTCGGAGCCGCGCACCTGCCGCAGCAGCCCTCCGATCCTCTTGGAACGCGGTGGAGTCTCTTTCTCTTTCTCTGAGCGAGAGTCTTATGCAGAGAACCTCCGCTCATATCCGGCTCATTGTTTTCCGTCACTTGTCCAGAAGTTAAACAAAACGAGGAAACCTTTTGTTTTCTATCTCCATCACGACTGATTAAATTTTCATTTTCCTTAGATACCTGCGCGGCAAATATCTGCGCAAATACACGGAAGGAAAACATAAATAAATTTTTATTATATTTAATAGAGAATATTTTTAATACGAGTATGGGTGATTTTCAAGGAAAGTGCGCTTTTTTTCGTGTAAACTCTGTGGATATAGGGTGACTGCACCAGTATCTGGACACGTACCAGTGAATGAACATCTTTGTAAAAACTTGTTTATATAATAAACTTTGTAAATTCGATATGTTTTTAATAATAATATTTTTTAAATCTTAAAATATTTTTACATTATTTCATAGATAGATCATAATGTTCATTTATTGGTACATGGTGTTCATTCACTGGGTTTGCACGAGTTTTTAAATATTTTATTAAGTTTTTAATTAACTATGATATCCAAATTTAAAAAAATATTGTTAACATTAAATTTTAATATTAAAATATTATACCCAAACAAATTTGAACTCATAACTTACTTTTTTAAATCTAAAATCATATTTGATAAGTGATGAATTTATTAAGCGTCCATTCACAGGTGCAGTCACCCTATTGTAAGTGAAAGAGTTTAACTTTATCAATAAAAATGAAATTTCTTATACAAATAAAACTTGAATTATTTTAGAAACTAACTTCCAGAAAGTTTACACGAAAAAAAGTGCACTTTCCTTGAAAATAACCCATATACCTATATATAATCGTAAATCGGTGACCCGGAGAGTTTGACATATCCTCCATGTATTAAGCCTATCGTGTGACATTTGCGCACGAGCAAAACGAAATGTACCATTTAATTTTTTCAGTTTCTGTATAATATCCCACTTGCTTTTCGAAGATCGCGGATTCGTTCGTATATGCGGCTATATACAGAACTGCATGAACATATATTAAGCAGTCGCAGGCAGCAACGCGGACTACGTAAAAGTGAATGGAAGTCCGGCTGCCATTGAGATAGAAACGGGTAAAATGCACGCGGCGAAAATGCACGCGGCCTATTGGCCTTGGCTCGTTACGCAATATATCGCACATCGTGCGGCTCGCATAGCGCACGCGCTCGTCTATGTGGACGGTGAAATCTTGCCAACCGGCTCTGCTGGTCTGCCGCGACTGTATCTACTAGCCTCGCGACTGCCGATCGATTTGTACATATATTTTTTTATATACTAGCAAAACTCCCCACTTTGTTTATATATCGCATTTTTGAGGTTGGATCTTTAAATTTTAACGCCATTTAACCGGATGTGCCTATACGCGCCAATATCAAATCGCGTTTTAAAATACTTCACAACATCCTAGCTGTCGTCCCTTTTTAAAGAGAGGATTTATGTATACAGCTAAATAAAAAAAAAAGGAGACGAAGATAATGGCAATTGAAATTTCGAATGCGCCGACTTTGTATAGACGAAATACCGATCTTAGCGGAATGCTCGAGCCTGCGCCGTCAATTAATTTTCTTCGGCGAACAAATAGAAAACTCATATCCATCGGCACCGATACAGCGCACGCGAAGGGAATGCAGCTGCTGGAAAGTCTCTAATTGCATGGCTAACAATGTTCCGCTAATTTGTATATATATATTCTCGCAGTGATGGATTGACGCTTCGGGAACTGAGGGAGGAATATTTAAATGTGTGAATCACACGCGCACGATTAAATGATCGAATGATTAAATTATTTACTGAGCCGATGATATAACGGAAGAACAGGCAAGTGAATCTTGACGGATGAGGAGAAAAAACATACACACGTTATTGATTAGTTTATTATTAATCGTTAATAATTTAAGAATCCATTCGATTCTAAACAGTATTTTTTAATATTTAGAATTGAACGGAAAACGTAAAAAAAAAACAATTTTTTGATGTGATCTCTTATCAAAAGACACAAAACGTAAATCTTGTAACCGTGTATTACGGTTAAAAATAAAATCATAAAATACAAAAACTAAAACATGTAATAAAAAAGGAACGGAAAAAAGGAAAGCAAATACTAACGATTTTTTCTGTCGATCAACTCCTTATCAGAGTCGTAAACCGAGTTAGTGCATTTTTTAATGCGTTCACCAAGTCCAGTACCTCTTTAAAACGTCTACTAAATCTGTATCTCCTCAACCGAATTGCAAAGACAGTATTGTCTTAAAAGTTGATTCGATTCGGTTAGATAAAACTACCTTCAAAATTAAAATTTGATGTAAAAATAATAATTCATTTTTAATTATACGTTTAGCTACGAACTGGACAGGCATTTTTGAGAGAAGGTGGCGTTTGGAGCACGCATCAAGTTAAAAAATTAAAAAGTCGCTCGGATTCTCTCAAGTGCCTCCTTCCATCTGGCCTTTTTCTCGATCCGTGATGTGCGCAGAGGAAGAGAGAAAGTTCATAGTATAGGGGGAGTGGGTGCCGGCGCTAGTCCCGTCTTCTTTGCCTAGTCACTTTTGAATCATCCAAGCATTTTTTTTTATCGGCCGGCTCTCGTGGGAGCATTTTTCAAAAGCCTCAAGAAGAATGGACATGAAATGAAGATAAAATGAGAAAAAGAACGTGATGATTCTAATTTAAAATCGCAAGTATAAGATTAAATCTTTATAAGGGGCGTCTTACATGACGATTTCCTTACAATCAGTAAAGAATTTATTAAATATCATTTATAAGACAAAATCTTCATTAGCGTATAGTTATTCTTCAAATATGCAAATATAGTAGTACATTAATAATAGCTAGGAGATGTTTTATACGCATAAATATCTCTTTCAGATTCTCGACAAGAAATATATATTTTTTTTGTATATAGTCATTAAAATCGGTGTGATGCAGTGTTTTATTTTTTAACTTGGTTTTTGATTTATACATCCCATTTTTGCAGCTAGAAAAGTTAATTAGTCTTTCTAGCTACAGAAATAGGATCTACTCTCTTTTCGAGCGGAAGTGATTAATTAATCGTAATAGTTCCCATAAGAGCTGTGTTAAAATTGTAAATATTAAATTTGTTTATTAAACGTATTTTTCGTCAAAGTAACTGAATTTTTACGAATAATAAAAAAATAATTGCCATCATTCATTTCGTGCAAATACCACCCTCTCGCCTTAAATATAAATTGATCAAGCTAATACTAATACTATTTCAATGTGGGATTATTTTTTGAATTCTATACGTTTAAAGCTCGAAATCGCGCGAACCGTCCAACGAGTCAAGCGCGCGAAATTTGAAAAAGACCAAATACAATACAACATTCTCTTTTGCATAACACCTTCATTTTTCTAGTCAATTACGCACAATAACCCATTTGAAATTATCTTTTGTCCTTAGAATTGACATCTACGTTAGAATTGATTTAACTCATTCCTGCATATTAAACAACTTACCTGCTGCGAGTCGAATAAAAAAATCGTCCGATCTACATATTCCAGCGGATTAGTTTGTAGCAGCTGATGGAAGTCGTTGAACCTCGACCACTCGGTTAGTTAAACAACGAGAAGGAGAGGGAGGATAGGATAGGCTTGGGAGTCGAAAAAGCGAAAACAGAGGGGGGCACGCATCATATGCAGGGGAGGGGGCGGGTGGCGCATACACCGCACGCCGACACTCCGCAATTGGTCGGAAGTTCGGGAGCGGAATTAAGTAGTAGTGCAACATCTGCCTGAATGTGTCGCAAGCGTCGCGAGCGCAGCGGAGGGAAAAGGCACCGGGCCTCATTTCCTTTGCTCACCTATGCGCACGCCCAAATTTTATGGGCTTCCACCACGCGGGGACTTGCCCCACTGCGCGTATAATACTGGCGTGACTTGAAATATCGCTCCACGGTCCTGTACGCATTCAAATTCATTTCTTTTCCTTCTTAACTTCGAAAATTTTTCATTGTCAACGTGCATCATATATTTTAGTGATTTTGACGTGCGTAAGGATAGAAGGCTTAAAAAAAGGAATTTTTTTCTTTTTAGTGCTTATTAATGATGGATTTGTGCAATATTGTAATTTATTAAGGGTATAGAGTCAAGTTATAAACAAAAATTCTTTAATCTTTAACATGCATTGTGTGGAGAGGCAGTTTTACTGCCAGTCGTAAAAATAAATTTCATTTTTATGAATTTCATTTAATGAAAGAATTTTTTTCTACTTTTTACAACCTGACTCTGTAAATAATAAAAAATTGTTATAATAAAAGTTGAATATATTAAAAAAAATTTTTTATTTTGTTTGATCGAATTTATTTTACGGTTTTTTGTTATGGGACTACTTTAATAAAGCTCGACTAATGTACTAAATAAGTAAATAAATAAAAAAAGTTAAAACGGGATGTGTAAAAAAAAATGAAAAATTGAGGAAGCTGCGTGCATTAGCAGCGACTTTTTTCTCAGCGTGTAAACATTCGAAAAAAATGTCTAATAGGCGAGCGAAGCCAAGACGGAACAAGGAATCATTGCACGCTCCGAGGCAGAATGACTCACAGTCGCATAAAGTAGCTTTATTAAGAATGACTAAATACACGGGGGAAGGAATGCGTGCTATCAGAATGGTTTCGAATCTCTATTAGGTTTTCAAAGATTGCTATATATGAGCAATTCTACAAAAAATAAGCACTTTTGAGGTCGATCCATGATTAAAAATTTTGGATCAAGCACGCGT
>JAWWEN010000020.1:6794064-6825904 GCA_035582955.1 Sycophila texana
TTTAGTGCTTTAAAAATGGCAAATTAAAATCGGCATTTTTTGAAATGTGCTTTTCTTCGTTGGGAGCGACGATATGCTCATAAAGAAAACGAAAGGTACTTAACTAAACTAAATTCTAAATAAAGAATGAAAGTACTAACCGCAATGCAGCGAACTCCTTGCTCCAGGATCATCCGCAGGCCACAGGCGGGGGCGCTCGAGCATGACACTCGGTGAAAAAAATCCGCAAGGAGCTCCTCCTGGCGCTCGGCACCCGCTCACCAGGTCACACCTCGAGGCATCATAATCCCGCGCACTGACGGGCACCTCCTCGGCGACGGTCGCCCTCAACGCCGACGCGCAGCCCCCACGACGAACACACACGCAGGAGCAGGCGAAGAAGAGCCGCCGCTGGATCAATGAAGGCGATAACCCCCGTTATGGCTGGCCCGATAACTACACCGCGTCTTCGGCTTGACTCAGCTGTTTCCCCACTCCCGGAACGCTTTTACTGGCCAATTCGCCACTTTCCGAGTGCGTGCACTGCTGCTGCTGCTGCTCGCGCCTGGTGCGTTGCACACGCCGTGCGCCTGTAGGATGCTGGTATAATGTGGCGTTAGGCGCGAGGAGCCGCGAAGGCAGGCTCCGAGACGCGCGCCACAATTTATTACGATTAGGTGTGCGCGTAGTGGTGCGCCTCCTGCGGTGCCTCGGGTTACGGTTAAGCGACACTCACGAAGTCACGAGCGACTCACGCGAGAGTCCCACGACCGCCTCGACGCACTTCGCAGATGCAGCGAGTAGATGGGACTATGGGAGTGCAGCGGCCGCGACGCGGCATCAGTGCGCCACTGCGCCCTCGGCGTGAATGCACTCGCCACTGGCGGCATCTCCTTGTCGGCACCGAAACTTACTCCCAATAACTTCCCTGGCGAAAGTTATATTACTTATTTTCTGAAATTTACTGATATTTTCTAATATTTTCTGATATTTTCTGATATTTTTTTTCTGAATTTGGACTATGTATAACAGTGTTTTGAGATAGACACCAAATCCCCCTTTTTCCAAGAACCCAATAACCCTATATAAGTGTACGCTTATAGGATTATGGGGTTATTGGGTTATTGTTTAAAGGGGATTTAGTGTCTATATTATATCATGTTTGTGTTAAAACACTATTATAGTTGATTTTTTATCGAAAAACCTCAAATAGCTGTTCGAGTGAAGTACTGGGATAAGCGCTATAGTCGTTGGCAGGGGTCATTGGCCGCAACGATAGCGATTGACAAATTTTATATTAGTTTGTATATCTATAGCTATGCCAATCACTATCCTAACTAGGGCTAATCACTATATTATCTCGTCTGCTTCGGGTGCCAATCACTATACCGTTTACCCCTATATAGGGTATAGTTGTTGGCAGGGGAATAGTCATTGGCCGCAACGATACTGATTGGCAAATTGTTCATTAGTTTGTATATCTATAGCTATGCCAATCACTATATTGTGTTGTCTGCTTCGGGTGCCAATCACTATACCGGTTCAATATCTCGCTATCTACAAAAATCCTCAAAAGACCGTATAAATGTGGATATATACAGATATAGTAGTAATAGATAGAGTAAAATATAGATGTAGGAGTAATGTTAACAAACCTTGCTGTAACTGCTAAATAAAGGTCTATGAGATCAAACTATAAGTGGTTTCTTTCATTATTCGGTATTAGAAAAAATTTCCCAAAGTTTTATCCAAGTCGGTGACCCAAAGGTGGACATTCTCCTGGTCAGTTTTAAACACTTTTAAATGTTCTTTTAACAAAAATAATGAATAAATACATGATTATAGTAGGAGAGTGCGAAAACTCTTGATCACTATTTTTTTAAAACTGTGGATATGTTTTGTCTTATATAAAGTAGATCAGGTGCGCACTTCGCGCGTTGAGATTCTTTTTAGAGGTTACTATCAAATAAACATTAATATAAATAAATAATAAAAGACAACTACCGCTCGACCAATCACAATCTTAAAAATACTAACTACAATGAAATTCCTATGAATTTTTTAGAAAGGTATGAACGAAACCAACACTTTAAGAGTCCACTATCAAGTAGTTTTTGTTTAAATTTAAATTTAAATTAAATTATCGTCAGCAATATCAAAATCTTTCAAATGAAAATTTTTAGTCTATATTGAAATAAGATTCTCAACGAATTATTAACTAAATGCCAAATTTATTAAAAGATACACTGAGAAATAAACTTATGAAATATACAATTATGTAACTTTATGAATCGCATAAAAACAATCATCATTTTTTTTTTATCTTAAAACGTAGATTTTACTTGACATTTGCAATATTTTTTGTTATCATTGTAGAGTTTCGCAACATTATAGATAGATTTTTCGCTTTTACAATATTTACATTGAGTACTTATTAATTTTTTTTTCGCTGTATATCATTCTATCCGCTGGCCCTACGCGCCTGCACTCAAGCGTTTATATACTTTATCATTTAACGGCCGTCAGGCTCTCGGCTTTCATATTAACTGGCTCGTTAGCACTAGATTTTTCACTAGTACCTTTTTCCTTTTTTTTATAGATGCACTTATAGCAACGCAACTGATCATAACATTTTTTTTCTTCTTACATCGTTTTCCCTGATTAACATCCACTTTTTTATTATACAATATTTATCAAGCGATTTTATCGTATGCAAAATATTTTCATTTATTTTTTTTCCAATTATGTATGTTTATTAAATTATAGAAAAATTGTTTTTTAAAATATCGATCGAAACTCATAGCCTTTAATGAATATTAAGTATGTATCGACGGTCAACTTTAAAAAAAGGCGCAATCTTCAAAAAAAATTTTTTTTTTTTTGTTTATTTTTCAGGATTTTTGTTTGTTTTCCTGAAAAAATAATAATTTGTTAATAAGACAGCTTCTTTTTCAGTTGACTGTCGATTTTCATCCAAAAGCAAGCATAAAATTTGAACACGTTACAAGCAGATTTGCCATTTGCTTTGAAATAAATGAAAATATTGTTCAAGTACATTGAATAGTGAAAAATAAAACTAACGTCTCTCCCACACACACATACACACACGTACTTAAACTCACGCGCACTCACGCACTCACACGCACATGTGGCTGTGTAATTATTCTTTATAGCGCTACAATGCACTCGTCAACGCGTGCCAATTTTGACACTTCGACGCTAATTTTTTTTTAAAAAACCTCGTAAAAAAAAAAGAAACATCTCGTGAAAAACTTTGTTTTAAAAGTCCAATGCAAAAAGTCACGTTTAAAACATTTAAAAATTTTTTACAATACTTTAATAAATAACTTGGAGACCACATTTTTATGGGACTCCTTTGAATAGGTCAAAATTAACACTGGTTGTGACAAGTTGGTAAGAAAATAATTATTAAAAAATAATAATACGTTTACAGTATTCTTTTAGAGAATTAATTTCTGTTAAAATATTTATCTGTTGTCCTACATTTTTTTTTAAATAATTTTATTACTTTAAAATTATTTTTACAATTCATGAAAAAAAGGATAAGAGAATATTAATAAAACATTAAAAGAATTTAGGAAAAAAGTGTAATAATTAACGAAAAAAAAATATGGTGTAAAGATTACATTGTAGTAAGAAAAACGGTTTACTTAATTACATTGACAGGCTTTAGCAGATATCCTATAGATGTGAACAATAGCCTCGCATCACAATAATGTAAGTATAAGAATATTTTGAGACTATATAAAATCATCGAAAAAGTATACAGATGTATATAATAGAGAATATATATTGCATTATTTTATATTTCAAAGGGTTGAAATTCTTCCAACCCCTTTCTTTTGGTATTACATAACTGTCTACATAAAAATTCAAAGTAAATGTTACATCTACAGAATGCTTACAAAAAAATAAAAGTGATACTAAAATATTTTCATTGCTTTCAGCATAAAATTTATATTAGAATTATTGTTATTTATTCTTTTTTAAAACTTTAACTTTAAAAATAAAAAAAAAAATTTGTTAAAACCTTAAGATAGGTATATCGATTTATTCATAAATTTTGAATTCCAAGAAGTGTTAAATAGAAATTTGTTTAATATTAAAACATAGTGGTCGTTAGCTCATAATCAAAGTAGGATAACCTTCATATATAAATTGCACAATAGTTTAAAACTCAAAAGTTTTAACAAACGTAAAAGTTAAATGTGTGTTTTTAAAAAAATGATCTGCGAACATTAACATTATGATCATTCTACTTTGCAGTTGAGCTGTCCAATTGCAATTGATTGACATTATTGTTACATAATCATTAATAATTCATAAAACATGCGTATACAATTACGAAACGTTAATTGGAAAGCAAAATTATTCACAATCATATTCATCTACATAAGTAGCAATCTAATTTGCAATATGAAAAATAACGTTCAAAAGTAATACCCTTCAAATGAAGGCGTGTACATATTAAGGTTCAATGGTTTTTCTCAAAAGTTCAACTAATTTTACAAAATAGGCCAAAATTTAGCGTCTTAATAAATATATTATAAATCTACGTGAGCTTATTTTCCATTTATAAGATGCAGCGTTGCATTACAAGCATAAACTCTATGAACATATTCTTTAGCTTGTATTTTTGTCGTTGTTTTTTTATAATATTAATAAAATAATAACTAAATTCCGCAAGACGCATTAAGCACGTCGAGAAAAAGAAAACAAAACAATACTCAATAAATGGAATATCATAGTCAACTAGAGAAATTTCATTCATGTTACAAACATATGTACAATTTATATAATTGGATTAGTAAATCTATCAAGCACTTTTTTATCAGTAGCTTTTATGTTCAATATCAAACAATATATCACTTAGAAATTTTGTTTTCTTAGTATATGCACGTTGTCTACCTTTCGATTTATATTAATCTTTTTTCTTTTTCATTACTTTAAATTTTATCAATGGTCTCGCATGTTCCCAGACCCACGAGCAATATTGTATTTATCAAATGTACGCTAATTCAATTATTGAGTTTCTTCATAATAGCAAATCGTCGAGAATTTTCGCCCTCGTCGCGTTTTGCGAGTCTTTACGTGTAAATGCATTTAAAAATCATAAAAGAATTGGAAATTTCTTTTAACGTTCATCGAATTGAACCGTCAATTACTCATTATTTTCCTCTCATCTCTCTTTATAATACTACGACTATCGCCTACAATTTCATTTGCGAATTTCTCCCTCTTCAGTTGTCAATTATGGAATTAACATTACCAATTAAATCTGTCCCCTTAGGAAGTAGAAGTAATATTATATAGTGGAGAAAAAAAAGTAGCATCTAGTATGCATATACGTATACATATATACATTATATTACAGGTATCATCATGAAAAAAGGAATCTCGCGCTAATCTACCCCTGCAAATCCTTGTGAACCTTCAATTGCTTTGATCAATTTATCCCTGAGTTGTTGATAGCTTTCGTAAGGTGGTAGATCGATGCGATTGAAGCTGAAAAATTTAAGGAAAAAATAATGCAATTACGTAATAAGCAAATGCCGTGCATTAATTGACTAATCTTTTAAAATGAAAAATATTAAATTTAAAAAAATAAAACACAAACCAAGTATGAGCTCTGGGATAGTTGTCAGGCGTCCCCCACTTTTCTATAGTAAATAATTGAGGACCATTGCTACCATAAAGCTCCTTAAAACCATTCATTGGTACCCTAGAAGTTCCTGTGACGAATTGCAGTAGCCTTGCGCGCATTTCGTTGTTGAATGACAATACCACCCTCCAAAACCATTGTACTGTTATGTGGTTCGCATGATAGTCTCCTTTGTAAAGGGTATTTTGCTTCCAGTCCTTGACGTCAATGTGTTGAATTCCGCACATGAGAAGCTCAAGTTCATTTTCGTCGAAGATTTTAACGAGAGTAAGAGGTACGAGTGCATTGAATCCGTCGAGGAAAGCATTCATCTGTTCTTGAACGCGCGATACGAAGCGCCACTGTATCACTAAACTTATGTACTCATCTTTGTTTTCGTTGGTCACGGGTACGTTTGCACCATTAGTCTTCAGTTCGCGCTGTGATGTGTGGCCAAATGACTCTTCATCTACACAAAATGTTAGCTCCAGCTCACTCGGATCGTTTTCTTTTATCCAAAGTAGGGAATTGTAATATTCAGAGTCGACGCTTTCCATGTCTTTCAAGTCGATGGTCTTGCTCAACATCATTTTGTAAAACGGCCGGATGAAAAAGGCTGAAATTTTTTCAAATTATTTACCTCTTTCTGCGTTAATTAATTTTTAATAGTATCACGCAGCATTAAATGAAAAGCTTACCATCTAAAAGTTTTCCATGATACACAGCCATACCCGCGACGCGACCAATGAATTTAAAATAGTTTAAATGCTCTTCATTGCACAGTCCCGAAAATGGATTAATTTGCAAAGTATAGTTGTCCCTGGAAAATAGAAAATATTTTTATAAATATTTTTGTAATTGTTATTTTCTTTTTAAATTATTATGTGATTTAACATACATGGCAGAATACTCAAATAAACCGTAATAAGGATTGAACATTTCCTTCGACAGTAGAAAGAACCATTCACGTGCCAGACCGCCGTAATCGAGACCAACTTCACCTTCGAACTCTACCCATAATTTCGTCTTAAGTATTTCAACCCTATTTACAGAGCTAATGATACGGTAAGAGTCCTCCAAAATATTATTTCTGCCTACTTTGATTTCAAATTTATTTGGAACATTATTCTGAAAAAATTTATTATAGTTTTAACAATTATGATATATGTATCTGATTGTTATATAAAATCCAAAAAAAACAGATTATGCTTACTGGTTTTCTTAATTGTGATTTCAAATATTCGTATTTTCGTTTATAGTCTCTAGAGTATGGAACAGCCTGAAAATGATTTTTTTTTATTAAAATAAATTGTATGGTCATTAAATCAGTAGTTATCTAAAGACTGTATTTAGTTAGTCATTATGGTGGACATACCGGACCAGCTATTTGAGGATTTGACATTCGTGGATCTTCCCACTGAGTAGTCCGTGTATCTATGTGAATGAATAAATGATAAAATATTTAAATAAAATGTATATTGCCAATTTACGTTGCATCAAAAAAATATATCTTACTGTGATCTATGAAAAAGATCCTTCCATCAGTATGAACCCTCTCTTCCCAACCTTCTGGCAATGGTCCCAGTTGATCAATATCACTTCTAGGTGTGGCTGATGGTACATTATGCCAGGGTATTGAGCTTGGTCGTCCTGTTCTAGGGTCCACCCACGTCGTTGCACGTTCATTGTGATCAATAAAGAACATTCGGCCATTTGGAGCCAGCTGCATGGTCCAGCCTGGTGGTAAACCTTCGCCATTTAAGGGTTTTGGACTTTCTGGTGGAATCATCTTGAACAAACACGAGTTTTTATTAATTTTAAAGTACTATACTTTGAAATATATTTATATTGTACAATTTACAGTTATCATAAGAGAATAATAATTGTAAAAATTATTAAAATTTAAATTACCTGCTCAGATGATCTTCGAGAACCAGCTGGACTATCTACACTGTCATCATTCTATAAATAAAATAAAAAAAAGTTACTAACTATAAGTTGAATATCTATCTGAAACAATGAACTTAAATGTAGAAGCAATTCTTTTTGGTATTTTAATACAAGTTTAAGAGACAATAACATTTTTTTGATACATGCAAATTTAGGGACCAACATTTATTTGAACAGAAACAACTAATATTTTACGATTTTCTAAGAAATGAAATGCGAATTTATTTAAATTTTTGCGAAAGTTTTCCTAAAAGCTTCAAAAAGTATCCTGTACCTGATTGTTATGGTCAGCCCGGTTCCTATCTCCGCTGCCTCCATAGCCTTCTGATGTATTATCATTTACCCTTTCCCTTTGATTCCCACCCTCACTTTCATCCACTTCCGGTGACAATTCATCATCCTTATATACACAAAACATGCACAAGATACTACATATTGCATGCCTTTCATTTAATGAAGACTAATTGTAAATTCCAAAATAGAATTGTTTTTCTCTTTGTAAGTATTTTTAAATAAAAATTTTATCTTTATACTTTCATTACTTCATAGGAAATGTTACATGAAATTATATGAAAAGAATGAAATATATGCAGTTAAAGTTAGGATTAATATTTTACATTAAAGAGATAGAACAATGATCAGTTAACGTGCTGTTTTAAATCTATAATATTAAGTATAAATGAGTATGATAATTTAATTAAAATGTTTTTCTTACCGGTGTAATGCTGATACCAGAAGTCCTTTGTCTACTTTCTGCATCATCTACACTAATATGAAACCGTCTTTGAAATTCAGTTGCTGCTGTATCCAAGTTTCGTTGTTCTTGAGTAACACCTCCAGCAGGTGCAGTACTCCTATTAAATAAGAAATACATGCATAGCAATGAGGAGTAGTAATGCATAGTAATGAGGTAGTTAAAAATGTAACTTACATTACTGTTGGCCGATCCCATTGTGTAAAACGAGCTATATGATTCACATAATAAGTTCTTCCATTAGCATCTTGTCTTTCTTCCCAACCAGGAGGTAGAGGACCAATTGTTGATACCTGATCAAATATAAATGTAACATTGTAATTATTTAATAAGTTTAATTAAAAATTAATTGTGAATATAAAAAGAACAAAATTTACTTCAGCAGGTTGCTCCTCAGGTGTAAGATTTGAATTTGGTGTAGGTTGATCCAAAAGTTCCCAACCGCCAGAATCAGATGTTGTATCATCCCCAGTGTCAATGGCACCATTTGAATCTGATATATATGCATGGTATATTTCCAAAGTACCTTTAACCTTTGATCTCTGATTTGTACTGCAACAATGAAGTACAATTACATTAAATTAATTGTTCCACCAATTAATTATAGTTTAATATTATGTTAATAGTTTTTCAGAAATTTAATTTTGACTTAACAATAAACATATTATTATTGATTAATAAGATAATATAGATATCTAAACATCTTTTCTACTTCTTTCTAAATGAAACAAATTGATATGATTTGTATATAATAGTTATATATCTGAATATTTAACGTACTTTCGAGGACGAAGAATGTACTGTTTATTAAGAATAATTCGACCTTCCTGTTCTTTTGGTAAGTTATTTAAACTGAGTTCTACCATTCCAAGAAAGTCATCTCTCGTTAATCTATTTTCGTCAAATACTTGCAGCACTAATTTGTGCTCAAGTGGTTTTACCTGGGACAGAAAACACCAACTTTCAATTAAGTGATTTTCTATAAAAAATGAATTGTACATTCATAATTTATGTATGGAAAAACTAACTCTGAAAATAAATTCTTCTCCCCATTTTGGATTTAGGGTTTTCTTTTTCGTCTTTGTAAGTACAGCATCCACAGTATCATTTCCATTGATTGTATTTAATTCTATGCGAACGTAAGGATCACTTGCTCCAAAAATATCTTTTCTTGCTAAATTATGTCCAGCTTGTACTCTCAATCTCAACCTGCTTGTAGCTTCTTCTCTCTAAAATAAAAAGCAATTATTTTATTCTCTTAAATTCTATATAGAAATAACATAGAAAATTAAATGGAATTGTATCAAAAAGTGTATTCACGACAGAAATTTGAAATTATTTCTTGATACGCTTTATGTAAATGCTACATCTCATAATACACAGTAACTGTTTGAATGAATAAATAAATAAACAATTTCAGCTTAACTATCACAGTTGACAAGTAGGCAAATAAAAACGTGTAATCTGTTAATTCCTCAGTGGAATAATTGAAAATAAAAAAAAGTTAGCATAAGATAAGGTGTACCAGTGGTGAAATAACTTTCATTAAAGCTCGCTCGATTAGTCATCTGCAGAGTAATGAAAAATGAGCTAACTTTACTAAGTTTTGTCAGAGACTGATCGAGTAAAAGAAGTCAATCGCACAAGAACATTGAAAATCCTTAAAAAATCTAGTGAATAAAATAAGAATTGGTTAATGCAAATAAGACTCGTAAACTTAATATCCCAACAATAAAAGAGGGCGAAAATAACGACACGGAGTTTTCGCTCAATTACTCCGAAAAATTCCCAATAGCATAATCTCAACATTCAAAATCGCATTGCAAGCATGAGCTGAAAAAAAAAGTCGGAGGAAGAGCAGGCTGCTCGAGGCGGAGCGGCTTCGCCCCGCGAGCCAAGATCCAACCTGCAAAAGTGCGGTCGAGCTGTCAAAAAATTTTACGTACGTCGTTCCCGTCGGCGCCGACTGTCGGATTATAACCGTACACATTTTCTTCTGCCATTAACGAGACGTGCGCGTGCGAGTTTCGTCGCTTGAATGCCCCCGGGCGCTGCTGCCTTTATTTTTTCACTCTCGACGCCTTCGCTCCCCCGGCTCCGGAAATTTAACAACAGGATTCACAGTTGCAAATTCTCGGGCACCATCGAGAAACCTATTTTGTCTTAACCCCACTACGTCACGGAATATCATGAGAGACTAGAGAGACGGATGTGACATGTTGTCCGTTTTAAAGATGGCTACCTTTCCCCCTTTTTATATATTGTGATGTGATTCAGCGTTGCCAGCGCTTTAAAAAAAACTTCCGATTTATAACCAATATAATCCGATTGTATGGTATACTACGGTGCACATATGCCTTTGGAATTTGGATTTGCTGACGGGCACCTGTGCGGCTCTTTTTTGTATTCGATGCACCTGCGTCCAATTCGTTACTTTATTACTACTATCTTTGCAGTTTTAAGCGTAAATTTAAGGTTAGGACTTTAATAACTATTTACTTGACTTTATTTATTTATTTTTTTTTTTTTTGATAATTTAATTTGTATTAATTAATATTTAAGATTTCAGAATTACACTAATTGTTTATTATGTATAATCGAATGGCAAGTGACAATATTGTCTACTCTTCTTTTTTTATTTAAATTCTTAAATTAAAAGTATTAAAGTAACTAATTTATTATTACTTATTAATTTATTATACTTGTATTAAGTTGCTTTAAGAAAATCGCAAAAAATCGAAGTATCAATTGACTATATTTTCTGCCGTTTCCAACTTCCCCGCCAAAAGTTTAACTTTTCTTGGCAACACTGGCGTACATTTAAAAAGGAATGAACGAATAATTTCGTCGAGAACGCAAATCGGACTCTATATTGTTGACTCTTGACTGTACTACAATTATTTTCAATGCCAATGTAATTTACATATTGATTTTTTCTTCGTTGTGTTGTGACTTTTTTTTTTATTGTTGAACGCTTTATTTGGAATGTAGTCTACATTTTTTAAGCACGAAATTTTAAATTTGTTTCTAAAACGACGTGATTTTTGGAAATGTTTTTAATTTGTTAAAATTTTTTTTTTACTTTAAAATGTGGATTCTTTTTTGATAAACTTAAGTCAAGTAATAATCTATTATTTAGAATTGATTAGAATGAAGTCTGCTTGTTCAACTAATTTCTGCTGGTGAACGTTAAAAATTTCTGTTTACAATGATTTTATCATATTACATAAATATATGTAGGTTTGAACAAAGTTAATAAGTACGTATCCTCATATTGTTTATAATAATAATAAAATGTCATTAAAATTATTATATCAATCTTTCTACTTTGTATTAATGTAATTTAAATTACTATTTGTAGAGATAAATATTTATTTTTTAATGACTCAACACAAATCATTGTAATTAAAAAGAATTCAATTTTCTTACTGTAGGAGGATGAGCCAAAGAAACTCGACTTGGTCTGACATTAGTATTAGGAAGGTTTACTCGATGATGCTGAGTCCATGAGTGAGCTCTTCTCCTAGGGTGAGGTGGTTCCGCACAAGCATACATTGGATATGTTAAAGTGCCTGGCATGGTATTGTTAAAATCCTTCACTACAGAAATATAACACATATTTTACTTAAAATTTATGAAAATATTTATCTTTAAAGTTTACTGCAATATACAAGAGCTTTTAAAACTAAGAATTTTATAAATTATTACATAAAATAAAATTATTTGTTTAAAAAACTTTAAATAAGTAAAATTTTTTTCAAATATACTACAGTAAAATTTCAAGTTACAAATTAGCTTCTCAACTTTTCCTCCTTACCCATATGGAGACAGTAAGGAGTTCATTACTCTACTTGACTCTTACGTTGCTTATTATCTATTTGTCACTCGGTAACATTTAACACACATAAAATAAATCACAAAATTTCACAGATTAAAAAACAATTAACACAAAATAATAGTTAATTTCTGTAAAATGAAGAGTAGATATGCAGCCTGCAACAGTACAAGATGAGTCACTTGCAGTCACTGTGTACAAAAGAAACACTTTCAACGAGCAACTGAGATTTTTACACTTGACTTATTTTTGTTTTGACAAAAGAGGCTGAAACACAGTTATAAACTGCAGGTGAATTTCGTCCGAAGTTAAAATGCGACGCACTTGCTAAGTTTCTTTAGCGGAAATCGGTGACATTTTGCTCTCCGAGCATACGGAATAAAATAAAATTCAACTACTTCGCGATAAAAGATAAGAAGCAGCTTTAAATCACGATTTGATAACGCGTACTATAAGCTCTGCAAAGTGCGTGATAAAGCGCATATACCTCACATGGTGAAAGAGGACGGCTTATCAACATATTGACAAAAAAGAGAGAATGTCGTTGTTAGTCGAATTATGCAGAGATAACTGAAAAATTTCTTTATGTCTGAAGAACAAGTACTTATAAAAGTTGTGCAATCTAAAATTAGATTATTAAAAGTAAATTTTTAACTTACTGAATTTATATTTAAGTAAAGTAACAAATACACAGCTCGCTGTATTACTTTTAAATTAATAGATTTGTTTTCTGATTTGTGAATGACCGTACAATTTAATTAATTAATGAATCAAAATTTAGGGTATACAATATTTTTAGATTTAATAAAATGAAAGTAAGTTCATGTACATAATTCCAATGTGATAATGTCCTTCATTTCTTACATAAAGTGTATGAGTAAATTATAGTGCACTTAAAATTGATGTTGATTTACTCAAAAAGCAACATAAAACTTTTCTTACAATAGAATAAAGAAGAAATCTTAGTTCCTGATGTAAGTGAATGAGTTTAACTATTGTAATAATTCATTTTTAAACAGTAATAACCAAGTCATAACATCTAAAATATTATAAAATTATAATAATCAAGCAAATAATCATCATCACAAATAATCATCATCACAAATTCCTATGGCATTATAACACAAATTACAATTATCGAATCATCTTTTGAATATAATTGAAATTCGAAAGACCCTGGTTAGAAGATGCTGTTAAAAAAAGATTATAATTTTATTCTGTTTCAGAAATGTGTTATGACAATAAAATTGATGCATTTAATAAAATTTTTATTTATTTAATAAAAATTAAATCTTACAAGTTTTAAAAATATTACATGATCAAATTAAAAACCTCATTCGAATAAAAAAGCTACTATTCATTATTAATTATTTCATTTGATAAATTAACTTCATTTTTAACTTTTTTTTTCTAAACTGAAATCGACGTCTACAGAAAATTGATTATGAATGAATCATTCTATCCAGGGAATAAGCACTGTATTCAACAAATACATCACTGAGCCAATAAACAACTTCTCGTCGCAATGCGATTTTATCACCCATTATTTGAGTTTACATAAGAGTTCATAGCAATTATGCGAATCCCTGTTTGTTTTCTCGAATTACATACAGCATGATATACCACCCAGAAACCAGGATCGTCCTCTTTGCAGCTGCATAGAAGTTTATTTATACACGTTCATCATACCTCGATTTACTTAAGTAAAAGATGACTTTTGTCAATTAATTCACTCCATAGTGTAGGTTTATTGATTTTACCGTTCATAAAATTGCTAGGAACTGTTAAGATGCAGAGGTATGACAAACTTGGGTCCAAAAGGTGACCGATAGCTTATGCCCACATCTGTGAAGACTTTATTAGGGAGAGCTAAATTGCAGAGATAAAGTCTACCATTTTCAGCACAATGGGCCAGAGGTAGACCAGATACGAGACTGTATTTGCTAGCAATACCAGGCGTACCAGTAGAAGGTGGTTCAATAGCCAATACTGAGGCGCGGTTGTTATTTGCCCATTTGGCAGCTGCAGTAATAGCCCGAGGGGACTTCTCTTCGTACAAAGCTACGATGATGAGATCTGCAACAGGTGGTAATTTTTTCACCTCAGTTTCAACTTTGTGGCCTGTCAATTTGTAGAGAGTCAGTTCTTGAAGCAAAGATACATCGTCTGAACTCTCCACATAAACAATGGTTTTTACTCCATGGCTTGACAGTTGTCTAGCACAATTAATTCCTGATGCACCAGATCTATGAGGACCACATAATGCTACAATTGTGGGCCATTGGTGAGCATTATTAGGGTTAAGTCGATGAGCTCCACCCAGAAGCTGTAAAATTATCTCAGTACCTGCTCTCCCCAGAAGTTCCACCTATAAATATTTTATTTTGGAGTTTAAAAAGATGTCAAATTATTTAAGAATTAAACAACAATGTAATTGAATATTTGTTGCTTACCCTTCTTTCCCAACTAATTCCAAGACGGTCTGCAGCTCCAATTAATTGCCGTTGAAGTTCTAGCGTAATACTGGGAATTATTAAACCATCGTCTGTTACGTATTCTTTTGTTCCTGCACTAGGAACTGCAATTTGTCTAAGGGCTGTTGGTTCAGATTCTATTATATTTTCATCATGTCTATATCGAGCTTTATTGGCCCTATTTTGAGACTGCTGAACTACATCTGGCTTTTTAGAATTAATTTCTTGCCACACAGCCTAGAACATATTAAATAAAATTTATTTATTTCTCTCACAATTTATTTCAATGAATCAGTAGTAACCAACCTCTTTATTGAATAAAGCTAAATTTTTTTCAAAATCAAAGTCTTGGCTTAGAGACTGATCGATTGGTGTTCCAAAAGCCTGTTCATCTCTTTCACTTAGTTTTTTCCTGGACATCCTTGCTTGACCTTTTTAGAATAGGAAAGTGATAGAATTTTCAGTAAAATGAACTCTCAATTAATTTTGAATCAAATTAAAAAAAAAAAAAAAATTTTTTAATTGTAAGTCATACCAACTCCAGCCTTCCCATTTGAATTGGAGATTTCTGAATAAGGTTGTGCTTCTATTGGTGCTCTCCTCAAATTTAAATTTGGAATTACTTGAGCAGCTTGTGGTTGAACAATTGGAACAGAACATTCAGAAACTGATCTGCCGGCTCTCTTCGCGATTGGCCTTTTAACTTGCACTTTACTTTGAGCTTGTACATCTCTCTGTGGTACACTAGCATCTTCAAGAGATACTATATCTACATTCAATATATCTTTTGCCCTACAAACAATTTATTTTAATTAACAATTGAATAGAATAATATAAATATGTAAGAGTAGAAACATAGAAATTTACCTTAACGTTACTTGAGGAGAGTTATGAGGGATGCCATTGCAAAATGCTTTGGCAAGAGTGACGCTTTGGTCGTTCAGTGCAATTATCTGACCTTGATAGCTTCCCAAGTCATCAATGCACTTTATGGAAACGGTACATCCCAAAAATTGTTCAGACATACTGAAGATCTTACTACAAAAAAATTATTCAGAACTTATTAAACACTTTCACGTAAATGATAAAAACAAACAAATATTCATTAAGCACCACAATAACTAAAAAGATACTGTCATAGAAATTGCTCTGCACGTAAAAAAAGCAATTCAAGATTATACTAACGATATTAACGATAAAATTTACGAAAGTAGATAGTTTTGAAATTTAAAACGTTCTTACCGGATGACCTTGTAAGACCATTCGATTTGGTCAGCTGTCAGTATCCGTTAGATTTCCAGCTTTATAATTGAGCCAGTCCAGAGAAAAATAAAAAGATTCAATAATAAGTGTGGTGTTAATGATTACTTGATACGCCGACGAAGTAAAATGCCAAACGAGTACAGGTTATAAAAATAGTACCAACAACGCTTGGCTCAGGCCGCAAGCACCACTGCAGAGTTTGAGAGTTTTAACCTAAAATTCTACAAACTACACCCCCTGCAGTGGGGGTAGTTTGGGGGGGGGCTATTCTGCACTTACTTCGTAGGACATCTTTTGAATTACGAAATTACGTGACTGACTTCAAGTTGCTGGATGTATACATATAAAAAAAATATAAATCCAAATAATAAGTCCAAATAATAGTACATACTTTAATTTTTTCTAAAAAAATTGATACTTTGTTCTCTTTTTTAAAGTTTTAAGCTATATTATCGAAATTTTTACTTGCTGCAGAAATAATTAGAATACAGCAAGTTTAATCCTGCGCATGGTATTGTAGATAAAATATACTAGAGATTTATACCCTCAGTCGATATTTGTGCACTAGCACTAATTCATAAAAAATTATAGCACATGGGTTATTTATAGTCAATCGTAGTATTGCAGATTCGCAGTAGAATTCAAGTATTTTCTAACCTCTTCTGCAGGTATATATGCAGTTTATTTTTTTAATTTTAATTGTGTGAATGTGTAGATGTAGTCAAATTTAAATATTCATTATAATCTGTAAAACAAGTATGTTAAATGAAAATCACGATGAATTCAAATTTGTCAAGTACAATAATCGTCGAAAGCGTCAAAATCAGATAAAGGATAAAATTGTTAAGACCGCTGACGACGTTTATTCTGTAAATGAAATCCTTGATAAAACAAATTCTGCTGTACTGAAGTTCAAAAAATCACCATACTACGAAGTATTGTTTAATGAGCTTGAAGAGGCACTGAAACATTTAAATGTGAAAGACATCGTTGATATTATTTGTTATGGTCTTGGCAACTTTTCTGACAACAATAACTCGAAATATCAATTGGCTGCTTTGTTATCTATAAAATCACATTTTTCTTCCAATGTGCTTATTTATGATCCATTGTTTACAAAAAACGAAATTGAGTGTTTAAACAAATTGCATTTGCAAGTTATAGAGAGTAATGAAGAAGGCAAACGTAGTATAAATAATCATTCCACGCTTGTTTTTATGCCACATTGTTCAAAGCAACTATTAAATAATTTTTTATACAGCAATTGGACACCTTTAATACAAAATTGTATTTTACTAGGTAACAGTTGGTCTGAACTTGAAGTCAACATTGTTGATGCAGAATTCAAGAAAAGTACATATTATGTATATTCGTTGAAGCCTTATGTAAATGAAATTAGATTGAAAAATAATTTTGAATACCCTAATACGTTTAGTGGAACCTCATTGCACGTATTCACAAAAGAAAAATTAGCTTTGGTCCCAGAAGAATTCTGGACAAATAAACCAGAACTAGCATATACTGAAACAGATCCTGATATTATAACTGCTAAGCAGTAGCATTGTAAAATGTTGAAGAACATTTCATTATTGCGTGCTATAGCTAGTGAAATACGTAAAAGTTCATCATCGAAAAAATTGAAAGATAATTCACTGTTAATGTACATTATACAACAAAATCGAGCTCATCAAGAGACATCGGAAACTTATTGTAAGGATAGAGAAGAGTTACAAAAACTAGCAGAAAATTATCACTGTTATTTAAATTCTCTTAGAAAATACAATGAAATTCAGACTTATTATAGTGGAAAAGGAGAGAGATCTATTGAAGAAACTGCTAAACTTGTTGGATTTAAACTTCCCCATGATCCTTAATAATTTTCTTTAAAAGATACTGTCATCTATTCAATGTATTATAGAATTATTTAAATAAATAGTTTTTAATAGAGTTTTATGCAAATAGTCTTCGAATTTTTTATTTTTTTATTTCCAACCATTTTGACTTTACTTTTATTAAAATATTTAAGAACTAAAAATTATTATATTGTCATCACAGCATTATAAAAAGTCTTCAGTTATAGATGTTAAACTATATGTTTATAGTGGAACTGACGACCTCACTAAATAAAATTATTGCAAATAAAATGGATGAAAGTTTAGAAACATTTTGCCAGAAAATACCAAAAATTGTAAGTATTTATTTTAAATAAACTTGTTTGTATATAATTAAATGTATTAAATAATTATAAAATAAATAATTTTTTATTTTCAAGGAACTCCATGCTCATTTGAATGGATCGTTAAGTAGTAAAACTTTAAGAAAGTTATACAAATTAAAATTTCCAATGGAGACAGAAAAAAGTGATATGTTTGATATTGAGAAATGCAAAACATTATCAGAGTAATTTTTTTTGTTCTTAAGATATCAAAAATAATTAGTCACAATATTATGACATGACAAATAAAGAAAATTCAATTTTTTTAGGATGTTTGAAGTTGTTTTCTCTTTTGCTCATTCTGTAACAATTTCACCAGAGGCAATATACACTGCAATGTACGATACAATAAAAGAATTTTATGAAGATAATGTCATTTATTTGGAATTAAGAAGTACTCCCAGATCAGAAGAAGGAATGACCAAAAAAGAATATGTAGAGGCCATATTAAGAGCTATTGAGTATGAAAAACATAAATAAAATAATTTATTTATTTGCTTATTATCAAAAATGAAATAATTAAATTAATTTAATTGTAGAGCTTGTCAAAAGGAAGAATTAGGTATTATTGTAAAATTACTGATCTCAGTTAATCGAAAACAAGGATTTAAAGCAGCACAGGAAAATATTCATTTGGCTATCGACATGTGTAAAAAACACAAAGATATAGTTGGTATTGATTTAAGTGGAGATCCAACAAGAGGAAGTGCATTTATAGAATTACTTAATCAAGCTAGAGAAGCTGGTTTAAAAATAGCAGCTCACTGTGCTGAGGTTTTATATCCCTTACTATTTAATTAAAGTTCATCAAATATTTTTAATGAATATAAATAAATATATGATGTTTTAGGTAGCAAATGAAAACGAAACCAGAGATATTATAAAATTTAAACCTGACCGAATTGGCCATGGGACATGCATACATCCTAATACAAATGGAACGGAAGAATTATACGCAGCTTTGCTAAATTCCAAGATACCTGTTGGTACGTAAAATTTTTCTTGAAAATTGAATGTTCGAAAGTATATAAAAATAACATTATATTTTACAGAATTATGTTTAACATCAAATGTTAAATGTCGGACTGTTTTGGCTTATGATGACCATCATTTTAAATATTTGTATGACTCAAAGCATCCGATATGTATATGTGTAAGATTTTTAACATTTAAATTCCATGTTAATGAAAAAGATTATTATTGTTATAATAACTAATAAACAAATTTTTATTTCCAGACTGATGATAAAGGTGTATTTAATACAACATTATCGAAGGAATTAATCTTGGCAGTGAAATATTTTAATTTGGACAAAAATAATGTAATTAATTTAATGAAAAATACCGTTGATTACACTTTTGCTACTAATGAAGAAAAAGAAAAATTGTTATCCAAAATTTCTGAATTTCATGAATGATTGACAAATTAATTAACAACTCATGTAAATACTGATATTGAATACATTTTTCGTTATTAAAACCAAAGAATCCAGTGTTTCATTTTTCAAAACAGTATATGATATGAATGAAAATAATGACAGCAGTGGTTAAAAGTATGTTCATTTTTATTTATGATCGTGGGGCACGTTTACATTGATTTACAGAGAAATATTAAGCTGCTATGTTTGAGGAGTTTAAAGTATAGTTAAATGTCATCGGTGTACTATGTCCTTAATTTTACTTTTTATTTCGCCGGTTGACATTGTATATATACAAGACATTCATTGTTATAATATTATACGTTTTTTTATGGTGCAGTTGTTACTTAGTTAAAAAATAATAATTATATATTCATTTATATAGATATTTATATATTTATAATATATTCTAAGAAATAGCCGGCTGGCACTCGCGCACAGGATGGCTCTAACAGTTAACGAATGCCTCACGAGCTTTTTGCCGAATCACAATCGAACGTGACAGATTAGAAAAAAAAATATATATTTATATATTGCGTGTGTCACAGTGAGCTTTCGAGAGGAAAAAAAAAAGAAAAATATATATTAACGCTTAACAAGGAACCACCTAACGTACCTCTCCTTTCCTCTCCTGCCATCCTTTTTTTTTTTAATTGTTAATAATAATACTCGAGTGCAAACATGTTCGAACGTAGACACGTTAAACCTATCTCAGATTCTTTTCATTTTTTTCTTTTGTTTAAATATGCTCAGATGCATATTCGCTCGTTTATGACGTGTTACAGTATATCCGCTTGGTAAATTAGGTGGGTATATGGTCTGATGGAAAATTGATACAATCAAATTTTTTTTTTTTGCAAATAATAAAAATGTACAATTCATCGTTTTTTTCTCTTTCCTTAAGTTTCTCGGACATTGCCTTGGAAAATACAAAAAAAAAAAGTTATCATTTCCATCAAACCGCTTTATCCGCTTTAATCCTCATTACAAAAGTAGTTTTGATTACAAAGGCCTCCCGCATTAATCGCGCGCCAACATCGAGAGAAAATGTGCTTTAATGGTATTAGCTATAGCTTTTTCCTAGACCATCGCTAGAAGTTTAAATTGTATAGGCAAAAAACGGATCTCTTACTATAAATGACATGATAATATCTTTAATAGTTAAATCGTAGTAAGAATTAATTTCTAGAGTAATATTTGTCTTATTTAACAGTCTTTTTTGGCTAATCTTCCAACTACGAACAATAAAAAGTTTGCCTTTTCTTTTTTTACCTTCTCCTCTTTATTTATTTATTTTTTTGTTTGTTACTCCCCTGGATCTTTTATCTTTTATTTATCTTCTTTTCATATTTTATACAAATGAAAAAGAAAAAGAGAAATTTTAGATGAGAAGAACTTCTACTTTATTTTCTCTTTGAACATTCGTTTACCCGGTATTTATTTTCTTTTGCTACACTTTTAATTATTTGCTTAAATTCCTTAACTTTTTCGCCTAAGTATGTGATATCCTAACGACTATGACTAAAAAATCGAGCGCTCCTCTTTTTTTTATGCGTGTCCTAACATTTTAACTGTTACTGTCTTTTATCGTTTATATTTCTACTGACATAATTAGGTATTTTCGTGTGTGTGTTTTTTTTTTCGTTTATTCACGCATCGCGTTCTCCGTGTCTACATTTTTGTATGTGCCACCCGTTCATACTTTTTGCCCGTTTCCACTCTGCACAAATTCGTCTCTTGTTTATGCGATTAGATAGAGACTACCGTAATTTAATTAATTCGTTCGTTTTATATCCTTTTTATTTGACTTACGTAACTATTCTTTGTCAAATCAACAATTTCAATTCACTAACGAGAGATTGCCTGGGACTATCAGTAACGTGAATTTCAATCAGATAGTATTTTCATAAGGTCAAAAAAAGAACCGAAACAATTTCAACTTTAAATTTACAAAAACAATCGATTTCATTTCAATAAAATAAAATATTATTTAAAATGTATTCATGATTGTAGTTAAAAATCTGTAATATTGTAAAGTTAATATAATAACTAGTCAAAGTGTATTAAGAATCAAGATGATAAAAATTAAAAGAATAAATTAATTTGTACTGCATCAACAGAAAATTTAAAAGTTGTTCCACCTTTTAAAAAAAATACTGATTTGATCAAAATTCAGGTTCTTTTAAACATTTCTTTATTTTCGATAAGCTAAATTCTCTTAAGATTACGTACAGCGCTACAATTTCTGTAAAATTTTGCAATGCAGAACAAAAAAAAAAAAAAAAAAAGTTTGAACGCTGCTACGTAAGGAGCGAAATTCTCTTTTTTTCTTTTTTTTTTTTTAAATCGCTAACGTACATTATTTTTGTCTAAAAAAAGCGAGTCAACCGTACTTCAAGTATATCTTACAATAATAAAAAAAATCAAAGTTCCAATCTTCCAAACGCGAATATACAATAAAAAATCTCGATGTTGCGTAACGTTTCGTTTAATAAAAACTCAATTTTTTCTCCATCGGCTAATAATCATTTCACACATACTTAAATCACATATACACATCCATCAGATCGTAGTTAATTAATTAATTCTGCCGCGACAGTATGTACAAACTTAAAAAAGAACTAAAATAACTAAAAAAAAAAGTATAAGAGAGGATTAGCCTCTCTCTTATCTTCGTAATTCATCGACAATGCTTATTATTTTCTTTTCTCTCTACTGGTATTTACATTTTATTACTGCTTATTTGAATAATTTCCTTTTATTCCGATTCTAAATGAACGTCAAGCGAAGGGTGTGGCCGGAAAAGAGTCAACGCTATTATACATTTTTTTTTCTCTCGTAAATTGTTCATGTTAAATTCAGAAAGAATAGGTCAATTATTCAAGTAAACAAAATAACAATGAGCCCAGTGTTTATTACATTAATCGCCGCGCCGATTAACGAGCCCTTTTATTTAGTTTTTTTTTTAAACGACAGTAAAAAAAATATTACTCGATAGGGTTTTTATTGGTCATAAAAAATAAAACGAATGTACACGTAAAAATATTAATAAAATGCTTATAAAATCTATATATTGAAGTGAAATTAATTGAAATAGCCTTTCTAACGTTATTTCGATTCTAGAGTTTTATTATATCCACGTGACGCGAAGTTGATGCTTTCTCTCTCTTTCTCTCGAAAAAAGGAAAAAAAGTACAGCACAAAAAAAAAACTAAGACTCAGTGACAAATAAATAAATAAGACGTTTTGATTAAACGATTATCATGATATGTTGCGTATATATAAAAAAAAATCATGTTCAATATGACTCTTGACGATGCGACTAATACTATAAGTGATGATCCCCGACCAGACGCAACTGTCTGTTGCTTATTTGAGCTCCGAAATGTCTCCTTGACTAATTTTCTTTGTCTTCAACTTACAACTTATGCGTATGTTTCGCGCACATACACACACACACCCCCGCATTCTCTCTCTCTGTAAAGGGATTCTGTGACTTTTTGTACCTTCTTTATAGAACCATGGGGATAAAATTAAAAAAAGAATTAACAATGCGATATATAAGGGTAATAAAAAGTAGCCGATGAGAAGAATTAATTTTCAATGATAATCTAAGACAATAAAGAAATAATTAAAAAAAATTCGATTTTTTTTTTTTTACGAAAAGTCAAACGTTTACGTACGATTTGAAAGATATTCCAACGAATTTAACAGCGATGGATAAAAATTAAAAGTACTTTAAAACGGAGGAGAATAAAAGAGTCGACGTTTAAAAAATCTGGCTTTCAATAAAAAAAAAAAAAACGTAAAGGTACTTTTTCAGTCATCGGGGACTTTTTCCAGGAGAAAATGAACAAGTAAAGTCTATAAAGAAAGGAAAGCACACATCGATCTGGTCTAAAGTAATGAAAAAAAAAGAAAGAAGAGAATTGATCTTTTTCGTTTCGAAGTAAAGAAAAAAAATCCTAAGTATAAAAAAAAAATTGTACTTAAATAAAAATAAAACGTTCGCACTTCCTCCTGTTCTCCCTCACGCAGAGAGGAATAAATCATTACATAGTTTGATGACGATCAGACTGTAAAAAAGTTAAGTTCGAGCGGAAACGCAATCCAACCGCTCCGGAGCCTATACACACACGTCATGACATGACATTTCATAACACGCGTATGAACAAAAAAAATATTCGCGAAAAAAAAGAGATAAATGAAACGAAATTAGGCGCGACTCATGCGCCTATAATTATCCTTATCATTAAAACGATCGACGTTAAGGTGTGTGTATCCGAGAGTACATATTGCAATAGTCGCGCGCTATACTCATTCAGGCAATACGAGGAATTAATTAGTTAATTATTCGTCGGACAGCAGCGACGATCTGGACACTCTCGACGCTCTTGCATAGTGCATATGTCTGCTTTTGTCGTTATATAAAAAGTATCTATTGAATTGGGAGTGAATTAAAAACAAGAAGATGAGATGCGTTGTGTGAGTCGCTGCGGCTTCCCTCCTCAGAAGCGCCATTGGATTTCTTTTTTTTTTTTTTTTGCTAAGGTCGCGCGTTTCGCGAGGAATAGGTTTCTTTTGCTTCCCTTCCGTTCCTCCGAGTGTCGCGGCTCGTTCACGAGACGACGTTGCGACTAGAGGCCTTGGTCTCGTTGTTGTTGGTCGAGGCGGCCAAGCTGGCCCTGCCGTCGGTTTGCGCGAACAGTACACCCTGGTACATCACGCCGTTCAGCTCCATGCTGACGACCAGCGAGTTGTCGCGGCCATCCCCTGCGGATTGATAAGCGCATTAGCATATTTTTTTAGTTTTTAGTTTATTTTATTGTTGTGCACGTTTAAACAGTTGATTCGCAAATTTTTCAATAGTAAAAATTGGTGTCACTGTAGAAAATAGTGAAGATTTTATACTGTCTTGACTTTAGAGCTTAAATGCTTATGAAAAGGATTAAAGGGATCAACCAGGGATAAAGCTCTCAGGTTAAAAATAGATAAGTATTTGTCGGAATTTAAGATAAAATGAGTTTAATTTTCAACGGTGGCAAATAAATATATATTTATTAAAAAATGTTAAAAATAGGATAGAAGTTATGATAAAAAAATTTAACTCACTTTTTTAAGATCATACTTTACTTCACAATACTTACTAAAAGTTTTAGAACCACTCGAAACCGAGTAATCATGAAATAGATTGTTCCACAAAAAAAAAATATTTATTGAATTCTAATTGATTTCAAAAGAAAAATATAATAGTAGGTATGTCCAAAAAAAATTTTAAAGTGAAGAGGATTTTTAATAAAAAAGGACACATTCATCAAAATGTCTAGAATTTTTTCAGGTTTTAATTAAGCCACGCTGAACCCCGTAAGGAGTTAAAGTAAAAAATCGTAGAATTACCTCGATTTGAGATCTTGATGTGCGTGCCGGGCAGCGCAGAGATGTTGTTCTCCGGAGGACTGTCCTCGTCCATGCATAGCCTCTTATTCGCCGTTGCTCCCGTGGACGAGTTGTGTTCAAGCTCGCGCTTTATGGGCATACTGGCCGCGGACGAGATGGGACTCTGCCTCGCAGGCGACGAGGAGCTCGGCGATGATCTGCTCGACAAATAGACCATTAAGTTCACATATTTAAAGATCAATACAATTTTCAAAAATCATGAATTTTTGGATTTCCAAGTTTTGAAGGCTTTACGCACGCAATTCAACAACAATTTAGACAAAATAATAATTTTTTTTCCATTTTTAATTGTGAAGCTCAAGATTTCCGACTCTTGTTCGTATTCGATATATTTTTGCTCTCTAAATCTGAAAATGTGAAAATCACTTGAATAATGTGAATAGTAACATTTTTTTTGTCAAATGTCATCCAATGATTCAATATGTGGACGAATTGTCACATACAAAATGTCACTATTCACATTTTTTAAATGAATTTTCAGATTTACAGGATGTGCATCAAGACTTTTATAATCGATTCTTGAAGAGGATCAAGAAATTTTGTCGAGCAGAGAAATTGATCCTTCTTGAGAATCTTGATTCTTTCAAGAATATCGATCTTTTTGAGAGTCTTATATTTAATGATGACTTGCTTTTTAGTATTATTTATTTAAGCAATTGACTGTGATATCACATAAATGCAATTTATTTTATTGTAATTTTAAAATGGCTGTGAAATCAATGCTTTATACTTGCATGTAATCGTTTTAACTTAAAAGCTATTGCATTTTATACAATAAATGTTTTATATTATTACTAAATACTATTGATTACAATAAAAACCTATTCTATATATTCTATGTTCTATTCTAATTATATAAGACGCGAATCAAGTTACTATTAAATAAAAATTCAAAAATTCACAATTGAAAGTCCTACATTTGATACGACACTGACGATTGACCCTCCTAAAAGATGCACAAAAGCGACGGTCTACTTACCTCAAGCCAAGATCGAGGGCCTCCTTCTGGGGCTCTGGGCTGGCTGGGTGACCCTGAGGCGAGTGCGAGCTCGGCTGCGGCGACACGGCCTGGGGGTATCCGAGGCCCGGGTGCAAATTGTTGTTGTACATGTTCCAGAGGGTGAATCTGGACATCTCGAAGAGGGCGGCCTCGCGCGACGGCGAGCGCGGGGGCGGCGAGTCGCTGCCCTGCCGGTGATTCATCAGGTTCGTCGGGGAGCCGGCCGCGCGTCTGCCCAAGTCGCGCTGCCACTGCTTCAAGTACTCCGCCGCCATGCGCACCTCGAACTCCGGCGCTATGCCTCCTGCAACGGGGAGAGATATTTTTCAGCCTTACGATTTTTTTTTCTCTTAATCCTTAATCGTAACTACCAAATTAAATTACTTGAGACGGTTAATCATAAATTTCTACGCTATGTATCATATAAAACAGGGACTCCGAGAACTGGACAGATCACGATTATGGTGTTATATGCAAGAAAATTAATATTTCTTGTCTCCAATCTAATAGACTTCGTGCGGATATTTTATTTGGTTATAAGATATTAAATAATTTAATAGATTGTAGTGAATTGCTTTTTGAGTTTGACTATTTTTGCTCCAAGTAGAATTTTATAACTCTAGATATTTTAATATTAATACTTATACCAAAGACTGCTATAGACATTTACCTATTATAAGGGCTTCAATAAGTTTAAATGAATACAGCGATATTATTGATATTTACAATTCAAGTATGAGTACTGTTAAGCGTGTGTCGGGTATCATTTTAAAATATGAATGAGTAATTCATGTGCGCTACTTATGGAGAAAGGATGTTTTTTTTGTTATTTACTGTATTAAATGGGGCAACCGTAAATATTAATAAATAAATAAATAAAAAAGTAAATAAATCCTTAAGGAGGTTTATCGGGTTAACAATTAAAAAACACATTTTTAGGAAATTCGGTATACCGTTAGATGTACGCGATTAAAAAGTGCTCAGTTAAATTTTCAAGAGGTTTAGGTATACCTACACTGTTAGAAATATCCCCGAAACTTACACCAGACAGTATAAGTTTTTTCTTGAAACATCTCAGTCAGTGTTATTAAGGAACCATTTGCGTGTGATCGGTGAAGCATAATAGTAAATTTATTTATCAATTGCCTCGGTGTTACTTTTTCACTTATTGAGTATCATTAATTATGTATTCATAATGTGCGCTAGTTTCACTGGTTGGTGTGATTTCCTGAAAATTTTTTCTTTATACATCGTCTCCGTGTTTACAGCGCTATTTTAACACCGAAAAGTGTGTAACTATTTAATCGTAAGACCGCTCAGTGTAATGCAATGTATTTTTGCAATTTTACACCAAAATTTAACACCGATTCATTACAACTCTACACTCTGGGGTAAAGTTGTTCAGATTTTTTTTTAACAGTGTATTAAGTAATTAATGAATGTTTTATCATTAACACTTTTAACAGATTTAAAAAATTTCAGGACGAGATCAAGACTCTTTTCTTGGGGGACGAGACTCTTGCTCTCGAAAAGAGTGATATATTAAATTTATAAAACACATTAATTATATCCGTGTTTTAAAAAACGCGAATTGGAGGCTTGCAGGGCGCGCGTCGAGGGAGCGGTTTGGGTGGTAAAGAGGAGCTGCTAGGAATAGGAAGGGCGAGAAAACCGAGGGAATCGGAATGCTCGTTAGCGGGAGCCATCAGTTAGCGCCTGTCTTGCTTGGCGGAATCGCGCGATCAATTACGCGGCTCTCGCTAGCAGGGCTCCCGCTGCTTTCTTCGCTTTGTTTTTGCCTGTCTGCAGCGCGCCAGACAAATAAACCCACTCGCTCTTTATTGACCGAGCGGTGCGAGGGGTGCGAATGGCAAAAAACAAAAGCGAGGGCGAGGGGGTGCATTGCGTGTTATGTACCCTCGAAAAAAAATTTAGAAGCTATACTCAATGTGTCGGTCCAGTACTGTACGGATATTGTCACTGGCTCGGTGTGAAGTAGATGATTAGAATGATAACGGGGCGCCCATATATTGGCAGAAATGAATTATTCTGGCGATCGGCCCGGTAGGACAAAAAATTCGACCGAAATAGTTGGAATATCCCCATAATCAATGGAGCAAAGTCGTGAACGTCAACATTCTTAAGAGAAAGTTAAAGTATATTTCGCTAAAGCTCGGGCAGCAAACTGCACCCGCGGGAATAATCGCCTATTTTACTCCCTTGGTGCATAAATAACTAATATGAAAAAAATAATAAAATCGAATCCTTTTGAAAATTTCTAAAATTTCCTATAAGAATTTATTTTATTTTCAGTTAATCGCATCTACAAAGTTAAAAATTGAGTGCTAAATACAGAATGGAGAATTTTATATTCAATAAAATTAACACTCAGTGTATTTTTTTTCTGAATGTTGATCCAGTGTTAAACTAATAATTAAGGAATTGGATTTTAAATTGAGTGTTTTTATGAGTGTAAAACGAGTATTATTTGAGTAATAAAACAAAGAGTACAAAACTGTAGACAGCTACTATTCATTAATTGCAAATATAATTCAAAGAATTTACAAGTATATAAATAAAATCTTTTTACAAAATAATCTTACAAAAAAATACTCCGTTATAATATTTTCAGTTTTTTGGGTACTTAAATAAAAATTTAAAGGCTTCGAAACTACTACATCTAAATACGTATATAGATTACTAAAACTTTATAAGTATTTTCTGCTTAATAACACTCAAATAAATACTTATTTTTACACTGATTTTAACATTCGTTTTACACTCATATTAAGAAGGACTTTTACTCATAATCTGAGTGTTAAATCGGCACTTCCGTATTTATAACACTCATGTGAGTGTTATACAATCTGGCAGCCGATTTTTTCCTGTGCATAGATTATACTTCGTAGCATCTGATCGATTTTTTTTTTCGAGGACACATACATTCTCAGCGCGAAATGAGTAAAAGATAAAAAAAAAATGAGAATGAACTCACCTGCATTGGGGGTGCCTCCGAAGCTGGCCTGGAGATGTGGGTGGTGTGGGTGCTGTGGTAGGGGTGTGTGCGCCGCACTGCCGTTGACGAGGTTCTGGGGGTTGGGCACCTGGTGCTGGCCGCCCGCGGCTGCAGCCTGCACTGCCGTCACCAGCGATATGGGGTTGATCTGGCCGTGGAGCGAGGCCAGGCTGCTCTGGCTGTGGGGACTGCGCTGGTGGACGAGGCTGTCGCCACCGCCGGTGCCGCCGCCTCCTCCGTACGCGCCGTAGTTGCTGCGACGGCCCTCCCGCCGGTTGCCGTCGATCGCTGCCTGCAGTTCTGCCGGCGTCGACAGCTGCTTCTTCTCGCACTCGTATGGGTACAAGTATTTCATGTACCTGCAAGCGAATTCATTGTTAGAATCGAATCTTCGAATGTTCCGGCTTCTATCTGCTTAATAAATGCTTTGAAGTCAAATTCACTGATTGATCAGTGAGGATCAGGTGAAATTCACTGATTTATCAGTGAGGATTAGCTGAAATTCACTGATTTACCAGTAAGGATTTGCTGAAATTCACTGATTTATCAGTGAGGATTAGCTGAAAGTTACTGATAAATCAGTGAGGATTTGCTGAAATTCATTGATTTACCAGTAAGGATTTGCTGAAATTCACTGATTTATCAGTGAGGATTAGCTGAAAGTTACTGAATTACCAGTAAGGATTTGCTGAAATTCACTGATTTATCAGTGAGGATTTGCTGAAATTCACTGATTTATCAGTGAGGATTAGCTGAAAGTTACTGATTTACCAGTAAGGATTTGCTGAAATTCACTAATTTAATTAACAGTGAAGTGAAGATCAGTTGAAATTTGTTGATTTGCCAGTAAGGATCTGCTGAAACTAACTGATTTAACAGTGAAGTGAAGATCAGCTGAAATTTATTGATTTACCAGTGAGGATCAGGTCAAATTCACGGTTTTACCTTGGATCGTCACTGAGAATTAGTTAGATTTCACCCCTGGTAAAAAATCCTTTCCGGGTCCCCCGAAAGATTCTGGCTAGAATTTTGAAATTGCGGTAGATTCTAGTGTTCAGATCTGCCGAAAAACCTTCCTAGTTGTAAATGGAAACGTTGAAAATGAAGGTTGAAAATTGAAAATAAACTTTGATGCTGACTAAACCTTGATTTGGCTTGAATTTCAACGATGATTAAACATTTATTGTAAAAGTTGATATTCAATGCTACTTTAGTCTCAAGTATTCAGTACACCTGAATTTTGCTATTGATTGAACGACACATTTGTCATCCAATGTAGTCATAGACTATAATCATTAACGTGTACCATTCCAAGTTCAATACAATTATACACTGAAAAAAAAATTTGGTAGTTTTAAGTAAATATTTACTTCAATACTCTAGAAAATAAACACATATGATAAGTCAGTGAATTTCACTGGAAGGAATTTAGAGAGTACTACTTGATAAATATTTCTTTAAAACTAAATGAATTAATTTGTTTCTAAATAAATTTTGTAGTTATTAAAAAAAAAAAATAATTACTTGATTCAAAGAAATATTTAACAAGTACTATATTGAAGTAAATATGTACTTAAAATTGACAAATTTTTCTCTCAGTGTAGTGGTAATAAAAATTTTGAAGTTCAATTTGTACATAAATTTATAGTGGTACTAACTAACATACAACAAAATCCATACGTGGTTCTACTCGAACTCTAAAGTCTACCAAGCAGAACATAATCAGCAAGACTCTACTGGATTTTGAATGGGATTTGCAGAGTGCATTATCCGCGTGTCCCTTATCCAAAAAGAAAAAAAAGAATAATTTTTCGAAAGGCGACGCAGACACGCGGGGCCGTCGGTGCGCGAGGAGTCGAGGTAAAAAGCGCCAAGGGCTTAATTAAACTCCTCCCCCTTCGCCTCTCTCTCTCTCTCTCTCTCTCACTCCTCTCCGCGCACTCTCCGAGGGACATAAAAAGATACACACTTTCGTATAATAATCCCCGCGTTTCTCCACCTCCTTCCACGAGGCGGCTCGATATTTCGAGCCCCCTCGTGCGGTGTATCTCCCCTCTGGTCAAGAAAGTTCAGGCCCAGAGTGCCAAGAGTGCCCAGAGAGTGCCCAGACAATCGTAAAAAGCGAAACGACGCTCGGACGAATTATAGGCCTGCGGTATTATGTATATACACGCCAGACTCGTCCAGAGGGCCTTCTCCCTCTCCTCAACGGCGAGGGAAACGTTGACCGGCCTCTCGGCCCTCTCTCGCTCGCTCGCTTCTTACGCGCTCTATTCAGCTTATTCAATTAATTTGATTTTTCACGCAAAAATGAGTATATCGGCGGGGAAAAATGGCCGAAGCTTTATTGGAGCTTGGTATGGGCGATCGGCCGGGGAAGAACAAAGAGGCCGAATATCAGCCCTTTTTTCCTCCCTTTTCTTTCTCTCTCTCCTCCTCGGCGTTTCTCTCTCGAGGTCGATCGAGACGCGCCTGCCGAGGCTGCCTACCACATGTCGAAATAAATAATATTTGCGAATTATCTCTCGCACTCTGCCAAGCGCGGGGAGCCCGCCTCGTGTTCGTCGAGGTTCATCGGTTCCGTCCAGTCGTCAGCCGCCGCCACGCGAGACAGGCAATTTCGGGCCCGATATCGCGATGTGCTCCTTTTCGCCACGGCGCGGCGAATGAAACTTTCGAAATGATCGAGAGAGCGCGCGAGCGATGGAGCTTTTACCAAAAAATTTACGACGATGCGTCCCTTTTTTGGAGTGAAACTCCATTCTCCTCGATATATACATATGTAATAACAATAACAATAAAACAATAACAATATATA
>JAWWEN010000020.1:6830768-6856042 GCA_035582955.1 Sycophila texana
TTTACCGAGCCCACAGTTCACTCGAGCGCCACGGGTAACGCTGAAGTCGAATTAGCTATTTGCACGGAGCGAATATAGTAAAATTTACTACTTATGGTAACAAATTATGTAGTTTGAATTTGCACGACAGTTTTAATATTAATAATTTATTATATCAATTAAAAAATTGAACTTACATATCAAATGTGATGGAATTACAAGACCAACAATAAAAGAACATCTTTTTTCATCTTAAACATGTACGTGATATTAGGTGAGAGCAAACTAATTTATTTATGACTGTCTTTTGACAAAACCATTCAACAAAAGACCATCTTTTTATATTTCAAAATTTGTTTATTCATCTATGACGGTCGCAATTGTTACGTGACGGTCCAAAAGACGGTCTCACGACCGATCAAAATTAAAGACCGTCTCTTTACATCGCTGTAACAATGCAATCGAATTTATTTATATCGAACACTCGGGCCGCTTTTTTTCCATGCGCAGCTCGCAGTCTCCTTTAGAACGATTCTAGTTGCCCGTAGCTCGAGAGAAAAAGGAAGAAGGGCCTGACTCTCGAGACCGAGAGATTTGCATATTAAACGGCTCGAGATTTATAACCGTAAGAGCGAGATGGACCTCGGGACGGGCCGAGGTGCTAGCAGTCACATAAACGCATAAACGCATAAACGATAAATAAACGCCCAAGCTCTTGGGTACTTTTGCCTCGCACCGCTCCCCCTTAACCCCCCCCCCCTACCCCCGACCCTCCCGCCGCGAGGGGGGCCCTTCGTGCATTTACGATATCGGACGAATCGATGCATCGATCGACTTTCTCCGAAGCGGAGAGCTACCCTTTTTTTTTATTATCGCCCGCTGTCGCATCCGTGTCGATGCAATCGCTTAATTGAATCTTAATTTGAGCCTGAAAAGAAACTAATAAATATGCTCTCGTTAAAAAAAAAGAAAGAAAGAAAAAGAATGAAAAAAAAGATTTAGTATTTTTTTCCGAGAGTGTAATTACATTGTCATTTCATTCGTTTCCGTTGCCTTCACAAAAAAAATGTATATAATAGATTTATATATACATACATATACATATCGATCCCTCGAGTAATTAAAAAGGAAATAAGACGAGATACAGGCAAGGAATAAAAAAAAACGACGAAGACTCGAATAAACTAAAAAAAAAAGCAGATACACGTCGCAATTAAAGGGAAAAAGACTATAAATAAAAAGGCGTATCGGCGCGTCAAATCAATTTGACGTGATCCGCTTGGAAAATTGGGTATGTACGCGTAATATATATACGCGGGCGGGCGGCATCGACTGTGCGTGGAGGAGTGCGTCCGTCTCATTCTAGCGCGAGGCGACCGGAAACCTCGACTCTCTAATTATAAACATGGCGACTCGTCCATCAATCAACCGCTTGAAGATGCGACGCCCCCCCTTCACCCCTCCCCCTCTTCTTTCTCTCTCTCTATCTCATCGCGGCATCAGGCGCCCCCGTGACACCCGTCCGAGCGCGCCCGATGCTATTATTGTAACTACGCGCCGCGGCTGCCGCGAGACACCAGTGACTGCCACAATAATTAGAGGGAATTGGATCGCGGATTATATTTCTCGCGCGAGGCCGGCTCTACGCCGCGATTACGCGGCAGTAGCCCCTGCGGCGCGGCGAGAAAAATCTCGGCTGTGGAAATTTTAATTTTCTTAGGGAATTCGTGTCTAATGCTCGTGACTTTTTATTCGATGAGTATGAGTAGGACTGTACTCTTTAAATTTCATTTAGTCTAATTTTGAGGAATTTTAATAGAGCCTGTTGTTTTTACTGAATTAAAAATGTCATTTTTTACTGAATGCACCGAAAAAAATAAAAAGTAGTTCTTACTGTTTGCACAATAGATTTAACTGTAAAATTGAAAGTAAATTTAATTTTCCGAATTTTCAGTAGAATCTGCTTTACAGAACTGTCAAAGCTACTTTTCTGTAAAGTAGAATCTACTTTTCTGTAAAGTAAGATCTACTTTATGGTTGGGAAGTAAACTGTTATTTCTTATTAGAATTACTTTTTTTTCGGTGTGTATAACAGTGAATACACCGAAAAAAAAGTTAAATTTACTTCCAATTTTACAGTTTAATCTGCTGTGCAAACAGTAAGATTACTTTTTATTTTTTTCGGTGTATGAGTTCTGATTGTATTAACGAAGCAAGAAAATTTAATCTACACGCTAATCTTACTGGAATTAAAAAAAGCAGTGTTATAGAGCTTAAAATTACGTACAAAATGAACTTTGTCACGTTACAATCTGATAATTTGTTTACTTAAAATAAAAAACCACAAAAACTATAGTAACCGCTGTTAGATACAACAATGGAATGTTTTGGTAATTCTTGGAAAATGTAGCTTTGACAACTTAACATGTGAGCAAAATTACAGATTGATCGTATATCTCTAATTACAAATAGTTTATTAAAAAGGACTATAATTTTTTTCCGGAAAAGTTGCAGCATCGATTCGATGCACTTTGTATGTTATCAAGACTCAAACATTCATTAACAATTGAAATAAAAAGGAATGTTTAAAAATGTTAATTACGAATCCTCAAAAATTTGAATTTATTTTAGATAATTTATTTCTTGTTTAATTATAAAACTAATTGAAAAGAATGTTCTCATTATTATATAGTTTTATACGACGAAATGAAAAAAATCTCGACGGTGGAAAATTTAGCTTCGTTCTCCTATTAATTTTTTATTCGATGAACACTGCGGTATACATGCACCACCTTAAATATTTTTTTCAGCCGCATATACGAGTGTAATTTTAAAAACAATTCCTTCATTACGTAAGTTATTTTTTTCACTTTGTTCTCGGAGCTCGCGTCCACTTCTGTTTCTCTGTCTCTCTCTTTCTATCTCCTCTCGGCCCCGGTGCGGCCGAGAGCCCATTTATTTATAAAGAAATGTCAAAAACTTGACGAATTATTCGTTTACTCAACGCCGCCGCTTCAAGAGGCGAGGATGAAGGAGAAAAAGAGAAAAGAAGCGCCTCCCGATCGTCTTATATTTATCTTTGCTCGAAAAGTCGATGGAACCGGATTTTATGGGTTTTTGAAGTCGCGCCGCCCACGGTATAACAGAGGTATAAAAGGCGGTCCGCTCTCGATTCTAATTGCGATATTTTAGTTGAGCAATTATTTGATTAGAAAATAATAAAGATTCGTTCCGTTAGCCCTAACGAACGAACGAACGAACGGATGGACGGACGGACGGAAGGCATATAAAACGAAGATGTTTACTTATGTCATTCTAAATTAATAGACTTAATGCACCGATTTAACCATGATTTTATGAATGTTGCTGTGTAGTGATTTGGGAATTTAAATTATCAAGTCGATTAATTCTCCATTATCACGACTGTCAGCTGATCATGTTTATAAATACACTTTAAGGTATAGTGTGCATAAAAGAGTAATTTTTATATCATTTATTGTACATTTAATTATACAATTTATTCTAAAATTACCCGAAATAACTCTAGTTGCTTATGAAAAATAGCATTTGATTAAAACGTCTCCTGAAGTGCACTATAAATCTTTCTGAAGCCCATTCATTCTTGTTGTTTCTCTTCTTTTTTATTATAATGAACATAGGATTGTTGCACAAAGAATCGCATAGTTTTTAAATTATATAAATATTCATTATTTTATTCATACAATTATATATAGCATTATATGTTATATCACTTTTATATTGATGAGTTTAATGACGATGACGAATTGATCTATTATGTTACTTAATTTTACGAAAAGATTATCATATCAAATTAGCGTAGTATTATTACTTTCGTCTTTGTAATTTAAAGTAGCTGTGATTTTTTATTTTTATATTGAAGATTGTTTAAAATTAATGTTTCACATTTCAAACTGCATGTGGAACAACAGTGGAACTGCTTATGAACGAAATTTTCTCTGAAATTTCATTTTTATCAACATTTCTAAATATACTATGCAATGTACAACACACAATCGTTTCCTATTTAAACTCTATTCTACTCTGTTCTACTCCTATTCTTACTCCTATTATATTTTTCGCTCTTTTTTTGTGGTAATAGCCCTACCTTAAAGCCCGTTAAATTTAAAGAAATAAATAAACAAAAAAAAATAAAAATTAAATATACAATAACAGTGTGAATTTACCGCGCTCATTAATAATCATTCACATAAAAGGCAACGCCTCTTAATGAAATTCTTGGTATATATACATAGAACGAGTGCGAAAAGCGCGTCCTACGAGCGCGAAGAATGAGAAGGGCGCGAGTTTCAAGGTGCGCGCACGTGTACCCGCATGAACCGCGATCCTATACGACTAATTCCTCGGCATATAAGCGGGCATCCGGCGATCCGCGCGCGTCGCTCGTGAGAAAGTTAAATTGCGCAACGCTTCGATAAGGCGGTCAGGAGGCGCCGGGACGCTCCGACACGCGCACACAGCCGCGCGAGTCACGAACAAAGGAGGAGCCGAGTGGAAAGCTTATTTCCGCCAGCATCGCTATGTTAATTCCGTGCGCGAAGTTAATGCCTCGAGACTCGCAATTGTGGAGTAATTAAAAAAAGGGGGGGTCGCCGTCGTCGTCGCTCGGGAGACTTTTCCCTCTGAAAGGTATTCCGTGTAGTCGTCAGCCGCTCGGAACGCATTTCGAGTAGTAGTAGTAGGACTTTCTCGCCGAGCCGAATTGAGCAACGGATCCCTCGATTGTTGCGCACCTGTGATAAGGCACGTGTGCGCGCGGCCAGCGTATATACGTATATATGTATCGTGTATTACGTGGATATACATTCGCCGCCCTCTTTGTCGCATTCAAATGGAAACTTTATTTATTCACTGCTACCGCCCTGGCGGATGTCAAGTGCGAAGAGGCTTATCTCTGATAGACTAATTTTTTTTTCTTTTTTTTTGTAATACCCACTACTACGGGAATAATAATTGTTATTCAATGTCGGCGCTCGTATGTGGGTGCGCGCTAATTTTTGTGATATTTTTTTTTGTTTGTCATTATCAACTTTTATATCGAATAGGATTACGATTTATTTTAAATTAGAATAAATTTCTTATTTTCAATTAATTTTGATGAATTTTAGTTTATTTTCATTTATACTGTATTTTAATTTTTCATGTATATTATATTTTCTTTATAAATTTTATTTTACATTTTCTACTACACCTTATCTACTATACCGTATATTGAAATTTAAAATATCGATCGTCAAAAATTACTACATACTATCAAAAAATTACTGAAAAATACTATCTGTTCTAAAAAAATTACAATTTTTCTTCGGTTTCTAGTAATATTTAATAAAGATCAAATTTTTCACATCGATTAGTATTTTTTCCTGCACATTACAATAAATTTCGATACAACATTTTCCTTCGTGATATCGTATATTATAAATATATGTATATTTATAATGTAAGTATAATCTATGTATACATCCGAAAAAATGTAATAATTCATACCTCTTTTCTGCATGTAGCTGAACAGGTCATCCAGAAACTCCTTCCTCTTGGGGTCATCGTTTATTTCGTACAGCTGCAACAGAGAGCAAAAAAAGGCGTTTCTTCAGTTTCGTATAAAGGAATAATTGGCGCGATCACGAGCCGTCCAGTTTGTCAATAAAAAGTGCGGAGAAAATGAGTGCGCTCATAGCGACAGGCAGATTAGTTAGGGTCGATTATTAATGATACCGTTTAACCTGGGCCGCGCACGCACACTCGCGAACTCGCGTATGCAACTTAAGAAGGGAGGCTGGAAGGGGGAGCGAATTTGCCTCGGAGGTACGCTTCGCGGCAATGGCATCGAGCGCTCGTTGTATTATGTTTTGTATATTTTTTACGTTCTTATATGCCAGGCGGCCATATCTAACTGCCGCGGCTGTCTAATTGCTTTTATAATGGCGAGATCGCAATAAGCCCGAGGCGCTGAGCAGTCGACAATATTCGAGAGAGTCGAGGTTATTGCTTATCTTTTAAGTGACTAGGAGAGAGTACTATGACCTACGGTTCATAAACTTTTTTTTTGAAACTTGGTGTATTGTATTCTTGTGCCAAAATATAAAGTAAGATAACATATTAGGGTCTGACACAAGCGTGAACCTCAATTATCGACGAAATTTATAACTGAATTGTTATTTTCTTCTATAAAACGTTGTAATTCATTATGTGACGATAAAGTAGTTCCTACACTCAAAAAAAGGTCAGTAATCACAATTAACGGTTAGTTGTTTCAACTAATACTTGATTGAAACAAATAAATATTATTAGTTAAAACAAAAGTTAACTGAACTTTTTTCTCAGTGCATAAAAGCTACAGCATTTAAAGAAAAATCAAATATAAAAACTATGTAAAAATTCAACAAATTAGAGATGTTACATGAAAAATCTTTATAATTTGTTCAAAAGTTAAGTGTTGTTGAATATGAGTACATCGCACATTTAATGTGTATTATAAGTTTTCACAATTACATTTTTGATAAAAATTTTGCAACAAAATTAAATTTTTTCATTAATCAATTTGTCTTATATCAGACCTTTTCAAAAATTCTCTTAGATCGTTACATTAGTTTTAGTTTTATTATTATCTTTAGTCGTTTCATTCTCTGAACTTAAGGACTGTATAGTCCGTTGAAATATTTAAATAAATAAATAATTAAATAAATAAATCATGTCTGTCGGCGACAGAATTAAAATTGACTATTATGCAATTTTTAATACAAAATTTTTCTCCGTTCGCTGCTTCAACTTTGTAGATGATAATATTTTGCCTTCCTTCATCTTTTAACATTAAGAAGAAAAAAAACAATACCAAATGTTCCAAAAAAAAATTTGTGATCTTAATAGATGTAATACACTTTTCCTCACGAAAAAACATTATTTAGCGACTAGAGGAAAGTACAAGAAAGGAGTAAGTAAGAAAGAGAAGGGTGCAGATGCGGCGTGCCCGCTAAAGCGCCGAGACGCTGATGCGCCGATGCGCTAATGCGCTTTAAACGCTGGGCGCCGGGGCAGGCGAACGCCGGATAAATAATTATCGCGGGAATCGATCAGAGCCACTAGTGCAATTAGCGACGAGGCGGCCTGTCCGGGATGGTCGGCGCTTGGACCTCGGAGAGAAATGATCGGGTCAGAGGGATCGCGATCACCTCCCCCTTTCGAGGCTCCCTTTGACCGCTCTCTCTCTCTTTCTCTCTCTCTCTCTCTCTTCTCGCTCCCTCCATCCACGATGATGAGGCCGCGGTTACGCCCTCGCGCGCCTCGATATGCCCCGGCCTTTTCTTATTTCTCCTGCTTACGTTTGATGGAGAGACTCGTTAGCTGCTCCGGGGCTGCGCGTCTCAGACTGATCGCTTCCTTTTATTTACATCGATTAACTTACGTTTTATACCTACGATCCGTCTATTTTTCTCTTTTCTTTTCTTTTTTTTTTCTTTTATTTATTAATATTCGCCGTTTCGTTGATATGTATTGTGTGTGTGTGTGTGGTTAATGCGTACGTGTGGGGAGGAGAAAATGTCTGAGGAATAAAAATGGAAAAATGTCGGCCTGGAATTTGCGGAGCGAAGAAATTGAAAAGAGATAGATTGATCTGTCTATCCTGATAAATCCTTTATTTACTCATATATAAATATAATAAATATTTTTTTCTGATAATTATATTAAAGTGCTTCATTTCAGTCATCGTCCTCAGTTTTTCATATTCGCATCCTACTATAGAAGATTATCTATAAAAAATACATTTCATAAAAAGTACAAATGCACTGAAAGTGTATTCAAGTGCATACTTTTCTCAAATGCATAAAAACTATCTATTGTTCTCAAATGCATAGAAATCTTATTCTCGTAATATACATATGTATGATACTTTTTGCAATAAAATTCTTAATAAAAGAATACAATAAATTTTGTTATTTTAATGCGTGGAGGTAAAAAAATGCAAGTTTGTTAATTCACTTAGAAAATGTGCAAATATACTGTCACTTTTTATGTTAAAGATTTTTCATGTATAAATATGTCGCTATTCATAAATATTCCAAGTGATGAATTCTACATTTTCAGATTTAACGAGACCATAATACTTATACAATCTCGTCTCCATTTTACAAACCAAAAAAAAATTTCATATCGCCATTCAAATCAAGCAACCGTCCTGTCAAAACTCTATTTTTTTTATCTGAAACTAATTCTATCGCTCTTTAGACTTTTATAAAGAAAAAGGCTTTATATCAATCTATAAGAAACAATATTTATTTTTTAATATAAAAAAAGGATAAAAAATTCCGTGAATTCGCACATTTACATACGCGGTCATGCATCTCTCGCGGAGAAAATGTCTGCGAAATAAAATTGAAAAAAGTCGGCCGGTTTTTGCGGAGCGAAGAAATTGAAAAGAGAGGGAGCGAGAGAGAGAGAGAGAGAAAGAGAAAGAGAGACGAAGCGGATAACGCGGGGCACAGCTCACGAGAATAATACGTGCTCGAGTCGTTAAACAAAAGCTCCTCGCGATGATATTAGCTCGAGCTCTCTGGGGCTTATTATTCGTCATTCCTGCGCGCGCTGCTCCTTCCTCCGAGGCTCCGCCGGCTTTTTTTCCCCCCTCCGTCCTCCCCCCGCGCGGTCGACCCGCGGCGCGCGCTCGCGCGAAGAGAAAAAACGCGCCGAGGCGATAAGGCCCCGGCCAATCGTAAATATGCAAAGCAGCGCTCGGCGAATTGATATTTTTGAGGTAAAAGCGCGCGTACGCGCGTGCGCGAGAGAAGGAGGCGAATTATACACGTACGGCTAATAAGCGCTTGCTTTGCAATAAAAGCCGAGAGTCGGCGGGCGAGCGGGAGTGCGGGGAGCCGACGAGAGCGTCAGGAAAAAATTATACCACCGCCGCTCGTTTCTTTTTACAGATCGCTTTTGATAAAACGCTGCCGCGCTCGCTCCGCCGCCAGCTCGTACGCTTTTCTGCCATTGTCTCTAATTTCTGCGGAAATTCAAATCTCCCGCGGAATTCCAGCGATGATTTTTATTATTTGTGCGTTTTTTTTTTTTTTTTTGTTTTATGTTGTTTATTTCCTTCTGTGTTTCTTTTTTTTTTAATACTTCGAGTAAAATGGACGGGAATAAATAAACAAAGGTATAAATGAGGAGTTACGACGATAATTATCAGGGAACGGTGAAGGAACTCGGAAAATAATTAGAGTTCGGGGGAAAGTTCGTTATTTATTATTGTAAGGCCCATCGAATGTATCGTGCCAGCTTAAAAGGTCAGTATCGAATTAGCGTAGTACATTTGCCGCTTTGTCGTGTATCCAGTAATTTTACTAATTTCTACTTAATTTGCCTATTTAGAATAATTAAGTTGTTTGAGTTTAGCACGCGGTGCATTGTCCTCGCCCCGCAGGGTATCAAGGCAGAAATGCCCTTAGTATATGAGTGTAATTATGACTACAATCGTTAATAACTAGATGTTAATAACTAGACTGAAATGAAGTAAATGACTTTGCTTTCGTACTTATTACACCGAAAATGTAGGTGAATAGAGCCAAACTAATTTTCGAGCTAATTCATTAGGAATCTTTTATCTTAAAGTTGTTTTTTTTTTTTTAATTTTGTATTCATTTCTAAAATACATTATGCGGGTATTTAGTCCTTTAACAAGAATAAAACAAAATTTCAAAAACTAAATAAAACAATAATATACAAAAAAAAATCGATCGTATATATGAATTCGTATCGCGTTTATTTAATTTGTGTGCCATTTTTCAAATGTTAATGAATCAATAGTATACTAGACGCTATTAATATATACATGTTGTCTCTGATGACAAAAAGGTTCACAATAGAATTATCGCAACTAACGCATTATAATAATAATTTTAAACGTGAAAGTACCATTTCAACATACATATTGTGCAAAAATTTAATTGTTTATTTATCTTTGTTCATTGAATCTTTGAGCTAATATGGATTGCCAATGGAAAATTAAAATGAAATTATTTTTAAAAAAATCATGAAAAAATTCAAAACAAAATAAATAAAATTGCTCCTTATATAAATTTGTATATACTCATTCTACTACTCTCATACTCTATTATATGATTTTGTAAGGAAGTGTAGTCCGTTTATAGTAACAAAATAAAAAAAAAACGAAAAGGAAAAAGAACAATTGCCGGGGCGCCGAGTGGGAATCAGATGCGAAAAATAGCGCAAACGGTGCAAATAGCGCAAATAAAGGAAGTATAAAAAAAAGGCCTGCGCGCTGCAGGTCGGCGCTTTTTACGAGCAATAATTATCGATGCGCACTCTGAGCTCGAGTCGCGCGGCCCGCAGTATATATATATATATATACGTATACACACACACACACACACAGCAGAGGTAGTCGTATCTCAATCTGCGCAGGCTCTTCCGGCTGATAACGAGTGCCGATACAAGAGCCGGCCGGCTGGCGAAGGAGAGAGAAAGAGAGAGAAGCAGTTCGACGTGCGAGGATCGCAAATTGCAGTGCGCCGGTGTGCGCGCATGCATCGCTGACTGTGGCGTGGCCGCGCGGCGTCGATCTTGCGCTTCCGATAACCCGAGTGCGCGGCTTTTCATTGGTGGCGCGGCCCCTTCCCTCTGCGCTTCCCCCCTCGAGCAAAATGGCTGTCGCGCCGAGGCCTGCGCGCCGAGAAAGTCCCACGGGCTCCCGCCGGCTACTCCATTTTTTTCCCTCTTCGCGGGTGTACTTATATATATATGGCTGTATAGGTATCTACTCTATGTAATGATATAGGTATCTACTAGAAAGTAGATATATAGAGATATAGGAATCTATTCTATGATATAGATATACTAGAGAGTAGATATATAGAGATATAGGTTTCTACTCCATGATATATGTAGATACTAGAGAGTAGATATATAGAGATATAGGTATCTAGTCTATGGCTATACACTGTAAAAAAAAATCTGAGTAACTTTACACCACAGTGTAAAGTTGTTACGAATCGGTGTTGAATTTTGGTGTGAAATTACCATAATAAATTGTTTTTACACTGGGCAGTGTAAAGATTAAAGATTTCACACTTTTCGGTGTAAAATAGACCTACAAACACCAAGACGGTGTATATAGTCAAAAAACGTTCAAGAAAATCACACCGATCAGTTTGAAACTTACGCAGTACATTATTGATCTCGAACTTCGAAATCGAACTCGAAACACTCAAGAAGTTAAAAAAGTTACACCGATCCAGTTGTATGAATTAATGTTGACATCCGTTTCACCGATCCAGTTGTATGAATTAATGGTGACATCCGTTTCACCGATCAGATATTGCAAACGATTCATTAGTAACACTGATCGAAATGTTCCGATAAAAATTAACACGTTGTGGTGTAACTTTTAGTCATTTTTTTTACAGTGTAGGTATCTATGGCTATATAGGTACGATTGTATATATTAATTGATTAAGACTAGAGCGATAGTTTAATTTGACAACAGTTGCATTGTTCATTCTAATAAAAGTCTTATACAGAAATCCTGTGTGAAATATATGTTACCGGTAAATGTCTATAATGGATCATCAATTTTTTGTCATATCGATATTGTTGAATTTAATATATCGATTATTGGAAGAGTGGTATTAAGTTAGGTAGAGCTTTTTTGTTACATAATCTTTATTTTATCGACATGAAATGTTAAATTTTAAATTTTAAATTCTGTCATTTGACTCACTTATTATATTTACCAGGAGAGTATCGGTCCTCTGGGTCACGGATTTTGATGAAATTTTGGGAATTATTTTCTGACTCCTCTCCTGGTTAGTATTAATTATTTTAAGATAAGATAAGATATTTTGATATTTAATAATGTGCAACGCAATGTTTTTTCATTAAAATTTAAAATGAAAATGATTGCTTCAGTTGTATCTACAAGTGATATTATAAATTTTTATGTAAATACTATATTTTACATAAATACTACAAAAGAACTGGACGCCCGAAGCGTCCAGTATCCTATTTATATAGATCAATAGAATAGAATACTATATAGAATAGAACAGAATACAAAATAGATTATATTGACATATACATAAACGACTATACAGTACGTTATAATATTTATTATGACGCATATGACGACCTTCAAGTGTATACTTTTACTGACAGCGACCTCCTCGATTCGCTGGAGGCGAAATCATCGGGTGAAAGCTCGCGAGCGGCGCACTCGAAAAAGAATCGATTTCTGGGAAAGGTACGGTATGCACAGTTAAAGCGACGGGCCGCACAAAGTCTTTGGGATTCGAGAGCGACTCGAGGCTCTGCGGGACTCGAAAAATCGCCTCGACTCCGTTACGATGCCCGGCTGGGCCCTCCGATGCACTTCCGAGTATAGATAGCCTTTTTTTATGAGCGGAAGTCGCTCGACCCCTACCTTCCTGCGCTTGCGCAGTGTATATATATATATTGTAGCGGCGGATTGATGTCGCTGGTAGGATCGGTTAATACTTAATTAGGTTTTCAAAAACTTCCACTTATTTTATAAAACAGTTGTCACACTTATCACTATGTGAATTAGTGAATTTCCTCGATATAAATCAGTGAAATTGAACAATTTGCAGTGACAATTGTGCAACCATTTTAAAATCAGCGAAATTTTCAATGAATCGAATTTGACGAGTTCTTTGATTCAATTCTTCGAGGCGGCGCGCGCGGCTTATCGAACGCAAAGTTCGTCGACTCCGGAAGCTCTTTCTATATCCATTAGTCGTGTGCACTCGAGTCGCCTTATGGCAAGGCAATTTGCTTATCTGCAAGATATTAGTATTCCAAACTAGTGCAAGTGCAGTTAGTTTTTGCGCTGAGCTTAAAAAGATTAGGACAGATTTCACTTTGAGCTCAGCCGATTTGTGCATTCGCGAATGTAATCGAGCACGAAATGAATCAAGTATATGCGAATTGAATAGGTGTGGCTGCGAACAAAAAGGGGGCGTCTCGGAGGCCACGAGCCGAGAGAAGGGAATAGGGGCAATACCAAGTCGACCACAAGCTTCGCGACGCGAGCCGCGAGAACCGCGTGACGAGCACTCGGTGGGGGATATCAAGATCAACGAGCGGCTATAACTCCGCAGTCGCGCCATTACGTGACCGCCTAATAATCCTCGGCGGCGCCTTGGACAGACACCGGCTGGATTACACCAAATGAAGTTGAAGCTATATACGGTTAAGATTTTTATTTTATTTTTTTCGGCGAGGATATCAAGTGAATTTGATGTATGGAGAAGAAAGAACATTAAAATCGTCAACATTCAATCCGTACTTTTTTATGTGCACCCGGTGATAGTTGATTCTGAAAGAATTTTTTGAAAAAATGCAACGTTGTTTGAATTAAGATCTGTAGATTCTACACGGTTAAAAATTCTGTGTATCTGCATTTTGTGTGTATTTTGTGTGTACCAAACACAAAATTTACATAATTAATTCACACAAAATTTTGTTTAAATTATATGCCACTGCACATAAAAAAAAAATTTGTATTTTTTGTGTATTTCCTGCGTACTGATATTTATAAGAATTTTACAGTTATATTACACAAAAGTTGTGTAAAATGCAGTAAAATCACTGTATACAAATTTTACACAAATTTTATACAATTAATTCATCACCAGTTTAAGAAATAACACTTTTTTGCGTTATTTCCTAAACTGATTTTTAGAAAAACTATGCATCCTTGTCCTAGCACCTAGAAATTTTCAAGCAACCATTCCATTTTTTCAAAAAATTCTTTCAGAATCAACTATCACCGGTTGTACATTTAATATTCAAATCCCTAAAGCAGAATAAACTATTTCACCACTGCAGTACCAAATGAATACGACATATGGAGAAGAAAAGACGCGCGGTATATGTAACATTGAAAAGTTTGCTCCCATTCGCGGTTCTTCATGCAAATTTCGTTGAGGCGCGTATATATTGGTGCGTCAACGCTCGACAGTGCACACACATCGGAGCAAACATACGAGAGCAGGGCGAGCAAGGACGTAAGGTTCACCGCCTGGTTCACTGCTTTTTACGGGGCAGTCGCGGCGAGAGGCATCGTCGCGTTCTTTTTGCTACGTTCCGAGAGCACGCTTATGTTGCTTTACGCGTATGCCCTTATACACTCATTCTTCTCCTTCTTCTTCTTATCCTCTCCTTTTTCCCCCCCTTCCTTTTTCTTTTCAAGGGAATTTCGCGAGGTAACGAGCTTTTTCGAGTAATCATCGAGCTTGCGGGCTGACCTTCATTTTTTGCCTGATTATCATAATGAAGAGGCATTTCGCTGTACGCCGGGTCATTAAAAAATAAAAACTTTTCGTCCATAAATTAGGCTATAGCAACGTAGTCCGTAAAAGAAAAGGTAAAGTAAAGCATCGAATCTACTGGATGATCCGCTCTATATACACTGAGAAAATGTTTAGGGTCAAAATTACTATTTTTCATCGTACCTTGGGGTGTACCATGTGATTCTATATCTTACACTGAGAAAAAAATTTAGTTGGATTAATGATTCGCGCAGTTAAATACTTTCAACGGAAGAAAGCTGTTAATTTAACAATTTCACTGGTTAATCTAATAATTACACTGTTAATTTAACAGCGTAGAGTTTATTTTGAATAAGTGTCTTTTGTTATACACTAAGAAAAAAGTTCAGTAATCACAACTGACCATTAATTGTTTTAACTAATAATATTTACTTGTTGCAACCAAAATTTACTTGTTTCAATCAAATATTAGTTGAAACAACTAACCGTTACACTTTTTTTCAGTGTATCTTAACGATACCACCGTTCGATCAAACATCTCGCTGTCAAAATGAAATAACAATTTTCTTTTGTTGGAAGGATTTAACAGCGCGAATCGTTGAGCGAACTAAATTTGTTTCTCGCAGTGTATGGAATCGCCACGATTAAATAAATAAAAATATATAAAGCAGTAAAAAAATCTTCCGAAAATTTATTTCTGTAAATAAATTCCGCTTTTCGCAGCATCAAAGTTTATCCTCAGCAAGGAGTCAACGGAACAAAAAAATAGTCACTTCAAAGTTGTCCGACTCCCCGGGCAATCTCATCCGCAATTTTATTCAGAGGTAAAATACGTTTGAAAAAAGGGTGCACTACTACTATATACTCTCCCGACGAAGGAGACGAAAAAACGGCTCTTTACACTCGGCAACGATGCGCGGCTCGGTGAAAACAAGCGCCGAAAGAAGCGCCGATAATTGCAGCGGACGCGGCGAGCGCAACGAGCGCGCCGAGTGCTCGAATCAATCGGCTTTATCCCAAGGACGTATCGGAGCCCGCGGCTAAGCCGAGAGCTAATCCGAGATGAGGTTGAGAGATTCTAAGGGGAAGCGCGGCTCCGGCCTCTTTCATCGCGGCTTCCGTTTTCTCTCGGTGGCCGCTCTCCTTTTTTTTTCTTCCCCCGTTTTCTCCTTTTCTCGATTCCATTATGCCGACAAACGTCCCCGGGTCTGCTTGTGTCCTTGTCCGCTCCTCGGTGATTCATTATGGCACAAATTCAGAGCGGTGCTTTATTACTATTTTTTTTTTGTATTTATTTATTCCTTAAATGAACTAAAAAGTATAAGGGCTTTTTACACTTTTAAGTAAGATACGTATAGCAATTTAATTATTATAAAATATCGATAATAACTGATGGACAATTAGAACTGATCTTATCTTGAAAACTATATAGGATTGTTGAAGTTTGTAATTGTTGAAAATGTAAAAAATAAATGTAATATCCAGTTGATTTTGAGCCCATGTAAGGCTGAAGAACAAAATTTTAATTCTACATAAACTTATAGCTTTAATGTTTTTTTTTAGTGCCTTCACTTATTTCTTATATGCGTTAATCATTTTATTTATTTATTTAAAGCTTATACCGGCCAAATTGCTCTTTTACAAAGTAATTACAGAAAGTGTTATAGAAGGTGCGCGCAAAGTTTTATCTTATCATGACTGCTTGAAAAATAAGTTAAAATTAACCTAATCAGTATTCAGCAGTGAATGATCTTATAACATTTTAACGTTGAGCAATAGAATCAATAGAACTTACTTGATTTGAAAAATCTAAATTATATTATATTATATTGCATGATTTTAAAAGGGATGATTTGATCCGTTCATAATAAAAATACACCGAGAGAAATTTAGTAGCGGTTACTAAAAACGCCCTAACCGTTGCTACATTTTATAGTGCTATAGAGGACCAACTATGTAATATAGTTGATTTTACTAAATTAAATCTAGATTCAATTACTTTAAAACATGCTATCTTTTACTAAATTTCCAACTATATGAGAATAGTGAATTAAAATATTGTTTAAGATAATATTACATATAGCATATTTTACTATATTTTATGAACTAAATGAAATAGTCGACTTTACAATACTAGTCTACTATATTATGCTTTATTATAGTATATTTTATCAAAAAGTTTAGATTCTGTTACCAAACTCCATTTTACTATACAGATAGTATGATTTAAATATACGATTTTTCTCGGTGTACTTATTGTGAGAAAAAATGAGAATATAAATAAGTAAATTAATAAATACAAAAAAGATTATATAAATTAATGTTGATGTTCTTCAATTACTCTCTAAAAATAAAGCAAAAATTTCTGAAATTGTAATTAAAAATATGATATTTAAATAAATTTAAACCGTCAGAGCTATTTACAAAATTATTTAGTATTTTAAACATAAAAATATAGAATTTTAGTTTTTTTTATTTATTTGATTCATCACGTTAATTTATAAATGTCTTTTTTATTACATCAACGTAACATAAAAATAACATTAATAAGGAAAGCTAATAATGCTTGTAAACAATATTTTACTGAATCTATATATGAATCAAAGAAGCCGCAAACATTTTATCATTTATCGCTAATTAATTACCCCGCGAATTCAGGACAACGCCTCATTATCTTCCAGAACAATCACAGTGCATAAATCTGCATACAAAAAAGAAAATCGCTCGCTCCATAAAAAACAATGATTCCTCCGTGCCGGCGCTCTAAAGAAATCTCTTTTTTTTCGTGCGGTCAAGTGGAAAAGCCGAGCTCGTACATAGGTTTACATAAGTTTACATAAACGCGAGCGGCCATCCGGAAAAGGTGCAATAAACGCGCGTCAAAATACACACCCCCGCGCGAAACGTTGTATAAAGTATGCGCCAGCCAGGCGGTCAGCCGGGCGGCCGAGCGGCCGGCAGTCTATAACAAGGACATGCGTTATTGCCCGCGGGCAACGCGGCCAACGAAACGAGCCTGGCATCGGGCCAACGGCAGGGCGCTCGAGCGCGACTCCGCAATCGCCGCCGAGACTCCTTCCCTTCGCTATGCTCGCGCTACTTAGTCGTACGCGCATTCTCGGGGGAGACAATTGACCGCTCACTAAGCTTTTTCTCTTAGCCCATTCTTGTTGTGCAGTGTTGCCAGTATAATATATATGTGTATCTACCCTTATCGGTGTACATAGAGACATGCTTTTCTTGTAGATATTATATCTTGTAATTTTTATATAGGAAATTTTATTAGAAATTAGTGTGTAATTCTGTTGCAGATTACTTATCTGTTTCGAACGTTTTAAAATTCGTTATTGTAAAATTTACGTCTACGATATTTTTTTACAGTGCACTGAGAGAAGATGTTTGAATTAAGTATTTTATTATATAATTACGAGAGAATTTCCAGGGTACGCGCTAAATCGGCTATAGAGTGAAATGGAGTTAAGTTTTACTCCACTGGAGTCAAATTTTTACTCAAAGTTTAGATTTGAAATTAACTCCCTTAATTGATTAGAGTTAAGGAGAGTAATTTTTTCACTCAAATGTAGAATGAATTCTCAGTAAACCTGAGAATGTTAAATTCATCACTTGAAAAATGTGAATGTAAAAATTGATATTTAAGATAGAAAGGGTATAGACTATACCCAATTATATAAAATCGTACTCTATCACAGTGCACAATTCACTCCACTACAGTAAATTTCAAATTTAAATCTATGAATGATTCAACTCTAGAATTAATCTAAAATAAGAGTGAATTTCACTCGATCTAGCCATTTTAGGGTGTAAAAATTGTTGAATTTAATAGTCTGATGATCTGTGCAGTTTTACAATTCATTTATTGTGATTTTTTTCAGTGGACCTTGCGAGTTATCATAATATTGTCTCGTATTTTTTAATTTGTCTTATTTGAAATATAAATAGTATTTTTTTTATTCTCTTCTTATATAATTTATGTTTTATTGATAATCTTTTCCAAATATCACTTTTTCTTCTCTTCGAGAATTTAATTCCCTAGTGAAAATTTTGTAAAAAATCTTCAAATTTTTCGTAGATCGTATATTTTATTGCTTCTCTATTCTTGTCATTTTTCATAGAGAATCTACGAATTTTTCTGAAACTAAAAGGTGCTAGATTTATTGTAAAAATTACTAAAATTCTAGTAAAACTTGAGAGATCTCCGATACGAAACATTAGAATAGTGTCTATTAAAGATTTTATAAAATATTTTCGAATGTTTATTCGTATAGATCATAAATGTCACTCTATCTTCACTCACATACTTTTTCATAGCGAATCTACTCATATTTCTAAGATGAAATTCCAAAAATGAATTCACATCATATAAAAATTTTTATGGAATTCTCATAGAAAAGTCTCAATCTCTACTAAAACTGTGCATCACGATATCAGAATGAAAAAAAAGCGCTGATTTTAATTTTAAGCGAACTACTTATTTGCTCGTTGCTCAGGTACGAAGGTAAATGTACACTACCGTCCAAAATAAATTAAAAAATTTCAGAAACACGCTTTTGTGTACATCTATATTTAAACAAAACATTAAGTAGATTAGCGAGAGGCTATTAAGAGTCAGGCGAGATCAAGAGTCATGCGAGATTAAGAGACAAGAGCGGACCGCCACCTCGCGAATAATGCAGGCGAGAATACGGCCCGCGATCCAAAAAAAGGATCGCGGAGAGAGGTTTATACCGGCGTTAGGGAGACATGATAAATCGAATCTAGGCGGAGCACTCGGGCCACTCGGGCATTCCGGCCTTTATATCTAATGTCCGGGGGATTCGCGGAACGTCGTGCTATTTTCGCCGAAACGCGAAATGCAAACGAGAGGGAGGAATCAAAATTTTCTTGTCGTCGCCCTCGACACGGATTTCATGCCCGCCTGCATTGTAAGACGCTCCGTCGAGCTTTAATAAGAGACGAGGAAAATCTCCACTGTACCAGCTACGCCGCTTTTGATTATATACCTCGAGACGCATTATTCTTTTTTTTTCTACTTTCTGGTTTCTTTTTGTCTAAGATGCTGGTCTCGTAAATTTTGTATTTATTCATTCATTGGACTTCGATTGGTCGGGAGGCCACAAAAACTTCGATAATTAATGGTTCAATAAAAGTGATGATGTACGGACTGACAGGTATAAATTGATTCTATCATTTCTTTTAATTCACCTGATATTTTAACGTCAACCGTGAATACATTTAAAAGCGATTAAAATCGTAGCCAGAGTATAAGCATCTATTATATTAACTATTTGCTTTAAATACATTGAGACTTATGAATTTAAATTAAATCTATTTCATTCCTCGCTTTTAAAAATAATTTTTTTTCCTCTTTTGAGTTAAATACAATCCTCTCTTTCAAAAACGCCGGCAGCATATTGTTGAAGCAAAATATAAAATTTCGGTGAAATGGCGCGAAAATTCAAACTGTTTTGCCGGGTATCTAATATAAATCGTGAATATAGTTTTAAAATTTTTTAATTTTACTAAAATTTATTTTAAGTTCAGATAACATATAAATGCAGTTCTAATTTACTTTGTAACTTCAAAAATATCATATTTTGCTATTAGCAATTAAAAATTAAGCTGCAGAAAGTATCTATATAAGTAACCATAAAAGAATAGCACAACAATCATAGCAAAATACCATTCAATAAAGATAAGATAGCATCGGATGAACATTGACTCATTGACTCGAGTAAGCTTAGTTTTTATATCGATAAAGCTGACACTAAGTAGACCAATATGTAAATTGCAGTTAAAACGTGCTGATTAGGCGTCGCGAGCTACTCCAAGGATTCGCGTCAATTTCCTTTCAGCGCATAGAAGGACACAACGACGCCGTCGCCTCGATAATCCGCACAAAACGAGGCTGTGAGGATTTTGAGGATATATTTTATTAAAGAAATTAAAGAGATGAACGTCGGGAGGTACCGGCCGACAGCTGAAGAGACTCTGAAATTGTATTAGCCCTGGTACACGCTCAATCTCTTTCAATTAGCACGTCTCCAAAAATACCCCGCTAACTCACTCGCCGCTCTCTATCTCCTTTTTCTTTATACTCTCGCCGAGGCTGTTTACAGCTCTCGTTTTACGCGACGCTGTACCGCGCTAAATTCTAATTACCCGATCGTTTCTTTTTCAGCGCACCGCGGATTATTCCAGGAAGCGATAAACAAACAGCTAGGAAAATGTTGAATTGAAAATGCTGTGAAAAAAAAATTCCTTATGTAAATCTATCGAGCTCCAAGTTACATGTCGCGATATCGAGAATGCATGAGCTTTCAAACGAAAATAGCGCGCGAAATTTGAATTTTCGAGTTCGGTCGCTCTCAAATCTGCAGTATGCCTCAATTTTTCTAATCCTTTATATAAATTGTGTAATTTGTATGAGTATCTATCGAATAATGTGAGTTATTTAATCCTTTACATAAATTGAGTAATCTATATCTATCGAATTGATGAGTTCTGCAGCTCGATGTCAAAATCTGGTGACCACAATTTATTAAAAAAGAGCGCGCGTATTTTGAATTTTCGAATTCCTGTAATTTCTATAATCACATTTAAATCGTTCTCAAATATGTAAACTCCTATAGTTCTTGATATAAATGAAACAAGCTATAAATCTGTCGAATAATGACTTCTATACGTCTCGAAATCGTGGGAGCCGTCTAATGTGACTATAAGCGCGCGAAATTTAAAATTCCAAATTCCGCGCAACTTAATTCGGTAACATTCGTTCAGCTGTCTAATAGTTCATCGACTAAAGATATTACTAACTCTTACTCCAGAACCAATCGCGATTGCTCAAACATGTATTAAGCAGTAAGTAGTAAATAATAAAAATTAAACAGCGAAACAGAAGTTAGCAATATTAAGTTCTGCGCGGAGGTACGTACTTGCAGTATGGCGCACGGGGCGCACCTACAATCTTCCCAGTAATTTTTAATCTCTTCTGGATGATGAATTTTACCGTCATAGTAGGCGCCTACATACGTACATGTGTGAGCTGCGCCCAACCGTGAGCTGCGGGCGTGCACACCTCTTTTTTCTCTCATTTTTTTTCCATCGATAGCGACGAGGCTTTTATTGTAGTTGACGCGACGGCACGTACCGCTATCGGACCCGACTAGACCGTAAAATTTGCGTTATCAACGTTAACCACCAGCGTTATTGCTTGTTATACCTAGTCGGCGAATTATGCGCCTGTCCGTTTTCTCCTCGCTCTTTCTCGCTTCGCGACGCTTTCTCCCACTCTCCCGCTCACCTTTATATTCTTTACGACTCGCTGCCCGTGTGTATGTGTGTGCGTAACGTGTCCCTGTCGTGTGTCATCTCTCGTCAATGTGAAATATTCATTGAGCCGACGACGAAAGTACAAGTCGAGCCCTAACTTATTAATCAATCATTTATTTACGTCAATTATTTGTTTATATGTTATTTTATTATAAGATTTATATTTTGTGCTCTTCTGGGAAATTCTTGTTGTTTTTTTTCTCGAGGTATTTTGCGTTTGAACGGATGTTTTTTTTTATGGTAAAAAGCCTCGACGCCGAGGAATGTCACCTAAGCGAACGAATCTCAATCGGCGCTTTCACCTCGCAAATTGCGTACACGCACAATGAACGTAGAAAGTTGTGCACTCGCAGATGTAACTGGCATTTTTAATGCTGCCGTTAATTATTCTTCGTAATCTATAAACAGAATGTTTTTCTTATACCCTGCACGTAGCGGTGTTTAATTTATCATTGATTCAGTCATCTATGAATTGTCAAGTTGAAAGGTTTGTTAATTTATCAATGAGAGAATTACGGGGTGAATGAACGGAAGTGCATACAGTTTCGATCTCAAAATCTCAAACTTCTTTTAATAAAAATTTTTGGGATTAGGAAATTAATCAAAATGGCATTTACTATTTATTATCTTCTTTTATATAAAAAAACACGATGGCAGGATGCTGAGAAGAATTATAAGGACTCCAATTGTTAAAAAAAAAAAATCCTGTTAAATGACTAATTAAATGAATCATTCTAGAAAATGTAAAAACTTATAAAGATTATTTTATTAATCTACTAATTCGTTATTGAAACTAAAATATAAAATACACATTCAAATTTTTTGAATTTTCGCGCCAATTAAATACTTCACAATATCACATCATCATTTTTTTAAAGATAAAGATAAGAGAAGATAAAATTCAATAGTATATAAGCTTACAAACTAACACGCGAGTCAGTACAGGAACTAAGATGTAATAAGACATCCTCGCGAGCATGAAGAAGTGAAAAATGGAAAAAACCTTGCAACGAAGAAAAATGAGAAGAATATGATATTAGAAGCGCGATTATCGACTCGTCCGATCGCATCTCCCGGCGGTTGCCCAGCGTCGAGTTAATTAATATCCACACCTCGAAATGGTCGTTGCATTAACGCGCCGCTGAGCGATCGTCTTCGATTCCTCACTCCTCCTTTGCTTTTTGCATTGCTGCCCGCGCGAAATGGCTCGCGCGAAATGATAATTAATGAAATGAAGAAGAGAGTAAGAGAGCAAGAGAGTAAGAGACTCGCCCGAGTGCTGGCGTGAAGGAAAAGAGAAGGCCGCGAGAAGAGGAGAAGGAGGGGGAGGCCAAAGCGGTATTATTAATCGCGCTCGCCCGATAAATCGATCCTGAAAGACGTCTTTCGAGATCTGCTAGAATTAAATAAGCCCCGGCGTATTCTTTATCGTCCCTATAAATCGCCGTCTATTTTTTATTGATTATTTAATTCGCAACAAAGGGAACAAAAAGAACGAGTAAAAGAGAATAAACGAAATGTTCAATTACTTATTATAATATTCATTCCACCTCGTTTGGTATTTGGAGTATTAATATAACGAGGGGAGAGCAAGAGAGGCTCTCGAATCAAATCTTTCACTCTTTCTTTCATCTCTTGTCCCAAAGGCTCTCGATCGTAATAAATCAAGGCATAAATAAGCGCAAGAGTTATATCTCGCGAATGGAACGAGGACGAGATGCAATCGAATCTCGCGAGGCTATAAACTATTGCACGCGTGTGTGCGCGCATGCGCGCGATGTGTGTACGCATGCGCGTGTGTGTGCGCGCGTCCATCCGAGAGCGCGCGCGAGCCTGTTGAACCTCTCAGGTATTAATGTCCTACGCCTGCGGAGCTCTGCGGCCCACAGCCGCATTGCGATGGGATTTGCAAGGAGGGAAGGGGGGGGGGGAGGAAAAAAAGCTATTTTTCGCGATGATGACTGTAAATTAGTCGATGTATTTTGAATACCGCACGCGTTCGCGCGCGAACCTGCCCCGCATGCGTCCGTAATTTATACCGTCGCTTGATTCGCTGCGAGCCGGTGGAACAAGAGTATTGTACGCAGGTATATCTCGATACGCCGCTGGTAATAAGTTAACCGATAATAAGTATACCGGTTAACTTATTGTTTCCATCTCGCTGTGATACATATTTCATTCGATCGTATTTATGAGATATCATATTTAAATTGCTTAGATGTTTAGTAAATTCCTTTTGTTATAAAGCTTTTAATTATAACCTTTATTATTTATTATATGTCAATTATTTATTACTTATTTAGTCATGACTCATTTTTGAGGTTAAGAAATTTTGAATTTTGGCGCCATACCGGATATTGATCCACGAACCAATCACAATCGCGTTTTCGAGGCTTCAGAACATCTAGTCATCACTTTTTAAAGAGAGGATTAAAATTAACAAATTATTAGAATTTTGATTCAAAGATGTACGCCGAAGATGCATGGGAAAAGAGGGTTGATGGAATCTCTTCACCTACAGCGACGTCGTTGTTCGCTCGTATATAGTAGCTCATCGGTGCGCCTGGGAAAAACGGGAAAAAAGCGACAAACGACGACGTAGGTCGAAGTAGAAATTGAGGCTCGCGCCGTGTAACGAGAGGAGGGAAAAGAGGGGGGAGGGCAGGTCAAGACAGGTACCCTCCCTTATTAACAAGGAAGCGAAACAACTCGCACCCGCGCGCTAATCGCAAAGCACACACGGGCATGAGAATACGAGTTTCGCGCTCCATCGCTCAGTCGCTCTTTGTGAGCTTTTTGTGTGCATTTCTTGCTCTCTCTTTTCCTTTTTTTTCCTTCCTCTCCACAGTCCTGATTTGCTTAGCGCTCCCAGGGATAGTCCGATCCAAGCCGATACAGTCGTTCCCCGAATCCACCGGCAATGTTTGCGCACTTAATCAAAACGAGTGAAAAGCATTGCCGGGTAAATATCGGAGCTACGGCTCGATCCCTTCGTCTTTTCTGTTATCGCTTCTCTCGTTTACATTATTATTTCTAGTTCCGCGATGTGCCAGCGACCGATTGTCCTTAACCTATTAACGGCGATCGGTATACCCAGGTGGCGCTATTCAAGCTGCTGTACATATATATGTATCGTAACGGTACACATCGTTGCGCGAATGCTGCATTTGAAAACGTTACACGACTATGAACGCAACACAAGTATATCGTATCGTATCGCAACGATGTGTATCGTTACGATACATATATATGTACAGCAGCTTGAATAGCGCCACAGGGAAATTTGCAACGATAATATAGGAATAACAAGCAAGTTGAATTGTGCGTATATCATGCTAATAATCATGGTAGGAATGTTTTGAATTCTTTTCACTTAACGTTGATAGGAAAATCCCGCTGTTAATTGTCTTGCGAATAGGCTGAAACCTATTAATACCCTATACCTATTATAGTAACTTAAAACGAACGCGCGAAATTTGAAATATACTACATACTAATTGCAATATGGCGCCTCAATCTTAACAGTATACTTAAGGAGGGTCAAGCGTCTCCCATGATAATTTTTATTTCTAACAGTTTTTAACGAAACTTTAACAGAATACTCTT
>JAWWEN010000020.1:6856142-6887359 GCA_035582955.1 Sycophila texana
TATATATATATATATACACACACATTTATCCGATAAGATGAATTTACAAATATAGACAAGAGTCACGGAGGGATAAAAAACAAAAATAAATTACCTTATTTAAGAGACTCATTGAAGAATCACTGAAGCTACTGCTTTTCCCATTTGTGCTTCCGCTCTTGCTGAGCTCTTCATCTTCCCAGTTTTCCGAGCTCTGGTACGAATTTTCAAGCAGCGACGACTCCTTTGGAAACATCATGTTCAACCGATCTACCCCGTCAGAACATAAGCACTACCGATCCACCGACGAATTTAAAGTACCAGGTCACTTGGTATACCGATCACTTAGCGATTTACAATTCACTGTCTGATTATTATTGATTCTCCTGTGTATGTACACACAGTATGTACGTATACGTATATATACGTGTATATACAGCACAAATCGGTGGAAACGTAAACAATCACGTGGACACTCGATCGTTCCGATCGTTTGATTTCTTAACGCAATCTCCGGCTTACTGACTAAGTATGTAACAATGTGTACTGTACGCACGTATATACAGTACAAATTGGTAGAAAGGTAAACAATCACGTGGACACTCGATCGACCCGATCTCTTCTTCTCCCGGCCTGCCGAGTAAAGGGCTGCGCTAAAAAGCTCGCCAGTTTTGTTTTTCGGGGGGGGAGAAGAGAGTGGCTGAGAGTCTACGAGACTAACGCGTGCACTGGGCCAGCGCAAGTGTATCTGACAGCTTCAGCCGGCGGAGAGGAAAGAGGAGCGCACGTTACAGCATTGGCCGAGACCATTCGACTGGTTTGTCCCTCTTGCCTCGGAATTCCGTGAGCCCCCGAGGGTTTGCTCCTCTGACACTTTCTCTCTCTCTCTCTCTCTCTCTCTCTCTTACTCACTTCGTTGCGCGCTCTCTGTATGGGGTATATGCAGGATCCCCACCAAGGGCGATATATCCCCCCCCCTCCTCTCCCTCGGCGTAGGTACCTTTTTCCCTCTGAATGGCGCAGCAGTAGATCGCGCCGTGGGCCGTGGACACGCCCGAAAAATTCATAGGGAAATAATATCGTAACTGTGTGCGCTAACTGTCCTTAAACGGCTGGCGCCGTTTCTTCCGTATTGTGTATGGGTACACTATGGTTTTGTGTAGGTAGTGTAGTTTTGTGTTGGGCGTATATACTGTGCCGATTTTTCCGAAGCGAGACACCGGGACGTCGAGATCTCCGCAGATCGATCTTTGGAGCTTCGAGATTCTTGTTGCACCCTCGCCGGGCTTATCGCGATAGAGACGAATCGAGCCGGAGACAGTTGACGCGCTTCTCGGAATCATTTGTATCCTGCGATTGTCAATCTGTCGATGAGATATTTATTGGAGGTCTCTAATATCTATCTGTCTAATAAATAAAAAAAAAAATTAAGTTGGTATAACATTTTTATATCAAGTTCGTGTTTGGATTGAGTCCCGACTAAAGTGGCTATTGAGACTTTCTTAAATGGGCAACTATGTTTTTTTTTAGAAATTTCATGAAATATCGTATTAAATAAGCTTCGAAATATTACTGAATGAAGCGTTACTAGAGTTTTGTTAATATTTTTATATGATTTAGCTGTTAGTTTTTTTTTTAATTGATTAGAAAATGTAGTATAATGCGTAAAAACCAGTGTATTTATAAAATTAAATAAAATGTTATATAAAAGTTGCCGAATACGAATACCATTTAATTTAATTTAATATTATTCGTATTTAAACATTTTAAAAACTAAATATAAACTTAATAGATTTTATTTACAAAGTGAGAATTTGTGTAAAAAAACTGCGTACTGAATAACTACGCATACTAAATTAATCCGAACTTTTAAAAAAATTCTTGATCATTTTTTATAATTTTTACATAAAGTTTTTTTAGACGAATTGAATAAAATGTTTAAATCTTTACTTTACCATCAGTTTATAAAACGATAATATAATAATGCAATTAATCCGACTCAGAGATCGAGAATGCTCAATTTTCTAGCAATTCTATATTTTTTATTAACACGAGTTAACAACAAAAACAGTCGTGTTTACCAATACAAAAATCGGGATAATTCAAGCCGTGATAAATCGAAGAGAGTCGTAGACGCAGTCGAGGGGGTATATATCGAAGGGTCGATCGCCAGTTTCAGTAGGTAGGAGAGTCCCGGTGCAGGTATAGATCCGGAGATTTGTAATCCCGAGTGTAGGTGCACCCTCGGAATCGAAAAATATTCGCGGTTATACCTGGGGAGGGCCCGTTTTTCGAGATAATTTATTACTCGTGAAGATGAGCCCCGTCTCGGGGGCCCCGACTCGTCGATTATTCGGCCGGCGGCCGATTCCGGCGCGTTTCCGCCGGGAGGCTCAAGCGCCCGTCTCGAGGATTTGCCCGGCACTCTCCGACCTCTTCGCTGTGTTTTTCCGAGGAACCGCATGTGCGCGCGCGCGCCTCTCACGCGATAATTCCTATTTAGCTGGGGGACGCCGGCGACTAATGAGTCGCCGTATTCAGTTGGACTCACAAGTCCGCACCGCGCGATCGAGACACAATCCTTTAAAAATAAACTTTTTCATCCTCGTTGCGCGCTCACTGCAAGGAAAATACTAATGAGCGTTTCTCGGTAAATCGGCTTTGCGACGAACAAATTATTCGGTCCTCCCCTACCCCCTCGTCTTGGCATGAGTTTATGTATACTATATAGTCCCCGCGCACGCCCTACTTTATGCGCTATTGCCAATTAACCTCGAGAAATGTTTATTGTTTATTTTAGTTTGAATCGGCGGCGACCCCCGAGTAAAAAGAATAATCGAAGTAGGATGAAGGTTTACGCGCGGAGTTGAAAGTTTGAGAAAAACTCTTTTTTTTATATACTCGTACACTAAAAAAAAAGTATTATTGAAAATACTATACCTGCCTGAAATCGTGTCTCAGATAAAAATTACCGAACTCTACGGTAATGGTTGCCAAAGATAATATAAAAATTTTGCTGTATGTTCAATAAAATTTAATATATTTATGGCATTACCATAAAAGTGTTGTTATATTATTTTTGTAATACTTTTTTCTTAATGTATAACATGCATTTACTAAGCGTTTTACAAATGATTCATATATTCCATACCAGTATATACTAATAATTTATAAAAAGTTGTAATATTACGTAGTGGTAAAACTAAAATTATTAAAAATTATTATATTAATTTGACCTACGCATGATCAAGTAGGTTGCCTCATTAATAGAAAAATACTAATTTGTCTAAACTTACCTATATTTTCTATACCTACCTATTTCAGTGTAAGAAAAACTAGGACATTTTAGATTCACGAAAAGGAACCATAGTTTTTATTTAATTTTATTAAAGAAATAGTACAATTTTGAATTCAAATACTTTATTTCTAAATTTTCATAATAGGTGCATGTTCGAATATTTCTTCAAGAATACTCGAAATTTAATTATTTTAGATGTAACTGATCGATAATTTCTAAATGGGAAAATTATCACATTTATAAGGCCAGTTCTTTCGAAAGTCTCAACTAAGTATACACACCGAGTAGAGCTGACCTGAAAATATCTAAATACTCCATGCAATTAATTATGCATTACAGATACGCGTTTAATTGACGTCCTTATAATGACATTTTCGAATCTCTCATACAGCCAATTAGCTCAATCGTTCGAATTGTATTAGACCGTCGTTAATTCAATAAAATTTAATGAGGAAAAAATTCCCGGGAATCGTTTATTCGGAAGAGCGAAGGAAGCGCCGGTAAAACTATTGGCCGAAGCGTGAACGCGCGAACGAGTCGCAGCCCTCCTCTGTGGAATACAAGCGCGCAAAGAGGCACTTCCTTTTTTCCTGCGGGCCTCCCTATATATACCCTCTCTCGTCTCGTCCCGCTCGATACGAGTGCATCCTGCACACACATCGCCGCAGCTTATGAATTTTAATGACCGCCAACGAGCGAAATTTGATTTGATGCCTCCACACGCCGATGAAAAGTTCATTTCAAATTAAATTTACTCGAGGTGCGATACTCTCGCCTCGATATTTCATTGCCCTGTCAATAATTAAATGTATCGGCTCACTTACGCTGCGAGCATCGACTTCGCTTCTCTTTCGCTGTTTCTTTTTATCTATAAGAGTCTCGATGAATTCATTTTTTTTTTAAATTATTTTCATTTTATTAAGATTATATTTTATTAAGATTATTTTACATGATTTTATTGAATGCACATTATTAATATTATTTCTATTATTTGTATTATTATTTATTATTATATTTATTATTTATTGACTAGAGTAATAACAATAAGTACATTACATTACATAATATGTATACGAGGTTTCCCTGGTTTGACAGAGTAATCCTGCAAAGAGAAATAAATTCCCTGTTCGCTGTTCCGGTAAAAAATTAAAAAATTATTTATAATATTATTATTATTATTATAGTACTATTTAATAAGGAAAGATTTTGAAGATTTTGTTTTTACAAAATTGAGCCTGTTAGAAGCACTTTATTCCTCAGACAATTGAAAAAGTGCAAATTCCTCCGGCGCTCTTAACTCGAACTAGGTAAATTTGCCTTTTGTTCCTCGTGCTCATTTTGGTTATGACTTTTCTTTATTGCACCTTATCTCGAAAGCATCGACGACTCTGCCGCCAATGACATTTAATTTATTTCCACGGAAATTTTTATGAGGCCGACCCGCGTCTACCCTCCTCCCATTGACCATAGTGCATTTCTTTTTTTCCTTTTTGTCCTTTTGTTCCTCGCCCAAAGTGTAGAAATTACCGCGGCGGCCAAATTGAGACGGGGGGAATATGGCAAACCGATAAAGTAGTTTATTTATAAGAATTTTTTCTATTTTAATAAATATATATTTTTAAAATCATTTATAATAATATTCTTTTTGTATAATATATTTGTGATGTCATTTTATAAAAGAGCTATGACCGTTGGTATTAATTACGCATAAAATGACTAATTAAGTGTATATTAACTGAATAAGTTGCTAAACTATATTGTTAAATTTTGTTAAATTTAAAGTGTAATAAAATCCATATATCCATATCCATATATAAGATAAAATATAAGGATTGACAAGCTGAGCGAGCAAGTGGGGGTACCCCCTTCCCCTATCTAGTGTATAGAGTATCAAACGGCAATAGAACTTATAGTTTTCAAGTTATTTGTAATTTTTTTTTAGTTTATTTAGAGACAGGAAATTCTTTATTCTTCTGAATTACTTTATTGTTACGTAATATTGTGCAGCAATTACAAACTTCGTAATCTTTGCATATGCTCTGGTTATTCTAGTTACATTTATTTATTTATTTACTTATATTAACACTTTCACTGCTACATGGGTCATATATCGGTCATGATTGTTGACTCTTATGGCGGTATGATATAAATGTGTTTCATGAAAAAATACGCGTTTTTGTCCAAGACAAAAATTGAACAAAAAAAAAATCGTTTTGTAAATTCCCTATGCCCTTAAAATTTCCAGATAAAATACAGAATTTTATAATCTCGTTACATAAATAAATAATTAAGTAAATAAACGAATAAATACACACTCATAATAAAAATATGCGCAAATTAGTAGCGATCATTAATTATTGTTATTAAAGCAAAAGTAATAAAATATAAAAAAAGAAACGATAAATAAGTGAAACGAATGTGGGCCAATCTTAAATTTGCAGATGCTTTTGGAATAGCGGATCGCATTGGCGGACGTGTCGCGCATCGTGACTGGCTGCTCGGCTCGTAAATCTCCGAATAAAATATTGTTGGCGAGGTAGCGGCCAGAGCGGGCAGTGACGGCGCCATAAACGCCTTTGCCTCGTCCTCTGACCATGTGCCTCGGCCTCGGACGGATTCTCCGTCTCTCTCCGACACCCCCGCCGAGCAGTAAATCCTCAATTACATTATTGACCTCTCGCTGTCGTCATCTCGGCGTCGCCCGCCCGAGCCGTACCTGAGAGACTCGAGAATCTCGATGCCTTGTTCCGGAGGTCGATCGCTTCGTCTTTTCTTTCTGAAGGGACAAACGGGCACATTGCAAAAAATTTTTCTCAATGTACCTGAACGTCAGGCGAGTTTCTCGGATTTTCTCGAATGAATCTACTGATATTCCTGACGCATCGGTTTTCCGGAAAGAGAAATCCTACTATACTCTTGCTTCGATCTTCGCCGGATTTCACTCGGTCGAATGAGTTACAACCTTGTAAATGATTTTTCCTCGAATTTTTTTTTTATTTTTTACCACCGACTGCTTGGCGTTTTCTTTTACTTTAAAAAATAAATGACTAATCCCCCGAGCGATAATTAAAATTCGATACTTTTAAATAAACAAATGTGTAATGAGGAGTTAAAAAATGTTTTTGTCAAGCTTCTTAGTTGCAGAAGATGATTGCTTAAATTATTGCTTGAAAAATGTATACGCCGAGAGGGGAATAATTAAAAAGTCACTAAAAAGTGTCAACTCTTTGACGAATGAGCGTCTTCGCACATTAACACTTTCCAAATTTCCATCAAGAGCCTGGCATTTCCTATGGCGCATTGCAGAGCGCGGCTGTAAGTGTTGCTGTACGCAAATATGAGGCACGAGTGCGATGCTTTCTTTCGTTAAAAATCAAATAAATCAGCGAACAAGGCGCGGGAAAGAAATTTTAAAATTGTCAGAAGACAGAGCCAGAAGACAGAGAGGCAATAGCAGTTGCAAGCGGAAGGCTATCCGCAACAATACTACCTCCTCTGTACTTTCACTTTATGTATAATATGCAAGTTTTTTTTTTAAATGTAGATTTTAAGTTTAGTTTTAAGTTTACATTAGTTTAGTTTAGTACTATCTTTAAGTTGTTTCATCTCTATACTTAAAGACTACATATAGTCCGTAGAAATATTTAAATAAATAACTAAATAATTCAAGGGTGTCTTTTTTAAAAATTTGTATAATAAAAGATTTTTACTTTACTGGCTCTAGTCCAGTAAAATAAACTAGACAAAATATAAATTTTTATCTTTATAATGTGATATATTTTTTTCTATAGTTATTTAAAATCGGAAATAGATCAAAACAGAAATAAATAAATTCACTAAATTGTGTTAAGACTAACTATCAAATGACATTATCATAACGCAAAGTTTTCATATTTCAATATAATTTCCAGATACGTTAAATAATACTTTAAAATAATAATATAATTCATTATAATTCATTATAAAGGTCCCCCTCAAAGAAACGAAAAAAAATTACACGGAGAAAAATTTTCCATTAAAAATTACTATAGTTTTCCCTAAAGCGAGGACAAACTGAAACTTAAAAAAAATTGCGATAATGAATAGCAAATTTTACTGTAAATACAGTAAAATCTAATATAACTATAGTAATATTTAGTACAACTATAGTAAAATTTGCTGGTTATTATACTAATTTTTTTGATAGTTCCAGTTTGTCCGCGCTTTAGGTAAAACTATAGTAATTTTTAATGGAAAAATCTTCTCCGTGTAATAAATAAATAGAAACGAATTGGAAGCGAATACTGGCACTATAGCAAAGAGGCATAAAGTACAAGTTAAATAGATTGGTTTTAGAAGAGACTATACCACTGCTCTACCGAGGAATCGGTCATTCCCTCGGCTGGGCGTTCGCGACAGCGTCAATCGCGGATGCCTATCCAACAAGCGCAGGAGCTCATAGGCACTTCGAGTAAGTATTTGGCGGAGTACGCGGAGAGCACTGGCGGTGGTCGGGCCGAAAAGAAGAGAGAGAGAGAGAGAGAGAGAGAGAGAGAGACGCGGAGGGCTCCGCCGCTCGAAGCGAGGAAGGAGGGGAGAAAGACGAAGAAGCGACGGAGTGATAAATGATCGAGTATTTAACACTCTTTACGGATTAGCATATAAACTACGGCCAGTCCATAGATCTTGAGGCTGGCACAAGGCATTAAGCCGCGCCTCGTGTGCGCGCCTCTCGGTGAGCGAGCGCCGCGGTTCTGCGGGTGTAAACGATCCTTCGCTCGCTCGGCTCGCTCCTCTCTTTCACTTTATTTCTCTCCTCTTACCTGTCAGATTTGCTCACCGGCAACTGCCGGCACCGCGCTCTTATTCTTTTATATTCGACGCGCCATTTCGGTGATCGATCCGCGATCCACGCTTGCATTTATGCGAGAAATGCACCGAGAAACCGGCGTGGATTAAATTTTTTTAAATGTTGGTAATAAGTACTGATATGCGCGAGTAAAATGGTTACAGACTATCCGTATTGTAATTTTTGGAAAATAGAGTATGGCAAAAATGATTATTCATAAATATTTTACTAGTCTGGTTTGAAATTTTTACAAATTAACAAGGAGAGTTATCTCCTGATTCTACTATACTATCTAAATATGAAAGAGTGAAATTCAATTTGAAAGAGTGAATATTCATTTTCTCAACGTTATAAGTTGTTCACTCCTTCAAATGTGGTCGACTTATAACGTCAAAGAGTGAATTTTTACTCTTTCATATTTAGAGGGTAATATCAATCTGAAATTTTGGACTAATTTTTTTTAAGTCGTACGAAACTGGATACAAAATAAAAATAAAGAAGAACATAAGAGCTACAATTTATAATTATTCGACGAAAAAATTCTACTAGTTCAAAAAGCTGTGAATAATTAAAAAAACTGTAGAAATCTTGTCCGACATATAAAGAATCTCAAATTTCGTTATTAATTTTTAATGAATTTTTAGTTGTACTTGATTGTTGAGCTAATAAACGAGCGCTCCTTTTTTTATTCGTATTTATAATTATTCGACGAAAAAATTCTAGTAGTTCAAAAAGTTAGGAATAATTAAAAAAACTGTAGAAATCTTGTATGATATATAAAGAATCTCAAATTTCTTTATTAATTTTTAATGAATTTTTATTTTAGTTGTACTTGATTGTTGAGCTAATGAACACGCGCTCCTTTTTTTATTCGTATTTTTCAGGTTAAATTTTTAAATTTGGCGCCATTTAACCGGATATGTCCGTGCACCAATCGAATCGCATTGTAAGATGCCTCACAACGTCCTGCCATCATTTTTTTAAGCAAGAGATGTAATTGTATACCGTGACTTCATTTAAAAATTAACGTTGACAATCAATGTTTATAACGAATTGTTGGAAAATGTTAAAATAAACGTTTACATAATCAACGCATCCATATTCAACCAAGAATCTTGACAAGTTACTTTATAAATTTTCACTCGCTTAGGTTTCTCAGTGTAGTCTCCACAGTCGCTCGAGGGCGATAAGCTACGAGAGTGTGTGCGTATTTCAGCGAGCGCATGAGAAAGTGGACGCACTGTACGATGGACACAAGGAGAGGATCCGCTGAAGAATTCGCTGTCGCTGATTAATTGATTAGGGTGGCGCCCCGAAGCCCGCCCCGCACATTAAGCGCGCGCTCCAGTCCAGTCATTAAGGCGCGCGCAGGCTCACGACGCGACTCGCGCAGACTATATACCTACTAGGCGAAGGCGTACGCGCAGTACGCCCAGCTGTATGGGCAGCTCCGAGGGCTGCTCTCTCCCCCCGCCTGCGCACATCGCATCAGCCCATCTCGCCTCGCTCACACTCCTTTTTGCAAGAGATCGATCGATTTGCGCGCGAGGCCCTAATGACTTTGTTAAGGGACTCTCTCTCTTTCTCTCTCTGCCTTGACTTTGCGATCGCTCCTCTCCTTCTTTATCTTTTGCTTATGGGTGCTGAGGATCAGCGTATAAGGCTCGGCCTTTCGGCTGCTTGATTGATTTGAGAAGTGGATGAGGCTGTGGCTGATCACTTCTAGTTCTTACTAAATTCTTCTTCGTGAAGTACTCGGTTGATTTTTGACATTACCTTTTCATTTTAGTAGCAAACGATGACAATCATGTGATAATCCATGGGATCTTCATGTGATCTTCATGCGATCATCATGGGATCATCATATTATCCACATGTGATCTTCGTGTGATCATCATGTGATCTTCGTCCAATCATCATCTGATCATCATATGATCCATATATGATCTTCGTGTGACCGTCGTGTAATCATCATATGATCTTCGTGTGATCATCATGTGATCATCATATGATCCACACGTGATCCTCATATGATCCACATGTGATCTTCGTACAATCATCATGTCATCATCACTTTTTGTTATTTGTTACGGATACGATTTACCATATATTTATTAGAGAATGAGAATCAGAATTCGGTGCCTTTCAACAAGAAAGTGTCAAGCAATTGTTATTTTGAACAATATATAGACATATTTGTTTAAAAACGAGAACACGTTTGGCGAGTTTTTGGGAGTTCAGTTGTCGAGAGATGATGAATGCGAACGGTTGTTATTTTTACGAAAAAAATAAAAAATAAATTACTTAAATCCAACTGAAAATGAGTATTTTATTCAGTTGTTACTTTCTCTCGTGTGATTTCCTAATTTGTCGAGAACATTATTTATCAACTTAAACTTATAGTCGCAAATTAGCATTTTTAAAATGTTTCCCAGAATGAGTCTTTTTTTACCGAGCCCTTATGTTTACTTGTTTTTAAAGTATAACTCTATATAATTCGATTGAAATAGGTTCAACCTTTAGATTTTTCTTCATTTTTTTATAACAAAAACACTATAAATGAATGTTAAATACTTTTTTTTTTAACTTTTTTCTACCCTACTTGAAGAAAGGATTATTATTATGATATTTTTTAAAGTCGTTCGCTAATACTACTTTTGTTTACGCCTTGGTTGGCACTTGGAGAGTTTCGAGAAGAGTCGACATAAATTGTGGTAAGACCCGCAAGATCAAAGTCGCTTTTCCCTCTCCTTAACTTCGTTCTATATCATGAGTCGCTCTTTTTTCACTCAATAGTTTGAATAAATTACAACACTTTAAGAAAAAATCCTCCGTTAAAGTAAATTTAACTTAAGAACAATCGATCATAGCGTGTGCTAAAAGAGAGCAAGAACATATAACGAAGAAGAAAGAGAGATTTCGCAGAAAATTCGTTAATTCGAATTCGAATGAAAGTGGTATTTGGACGTATACTTTGCACACAGAGAGGCTTTGCGAAGCACGTGCTGCCGCGGCGAAGTTGGCCCTCCGCAGAAAGTCAGAAACTGTTAACCAGCCGGGTAATAGCTTCCAGGTGCAGGAGGCGGTTTTTTTTTACACCGCCCGCCTTGCGTCACTTTTCATTATATAGATCAGTATCGATGCATGAATTATGCAGGAGCCGCGCGGCGGATAACGAATTCGTCCCTTATTATTGTTACTTTTCAGTCGGCTTACGCAAATCCCATTGTTAATTGTATACTTTTCAATCTTTTGACACCTTCGCTCGCGCGCTTGGATATTCAATTCAGCAAACATTCAATTCCGCAAATATTCAATTCGGAGGAGTAAAAAACATTTACGAACGACTTAGTGAATTAACTTATTGATAAGTGAAATGAGAAAAATTGAAAAAAAGGTACAAAAGGATATAAAATTAAATGATCGCTACGCGAAAGGTGTTTTTGTGTGCTCGGGACGAGCGCACGGCCGAACGAAAGGATTATCAGGCTTAATAAACGCCCGGGGATCATCAATCATGGCTCACTTGAACTCGTGCATCCTCTTCTGCATTCGACTGATTACGCTTGCGCATACGCACCTTCTTTACCAAGTTTCATTTTCTCCATTTACACGCAGAAAAATTAAAAATTTATAAAAATTGTAAAGTAAAAATTAATGTTGTTTTGACGTTAACCGTCGATTATTTCTTCGTCTCTAACGAAGACCAGCACGTTTCAAAAATTGAAAAGAAGAATAAGAAGCTCCACTTTTTTTATAATAATATACATAAAAAGACTTAATTATTAAATTTATAAAAGAAAATCTGTCAAACATACTTAATAGTGTGTATTCAACACTAACATAATGATTTTTTATGAAAATTATTAATATTACGGACACAAATGCAGATTGACAATGAATTATACTCAATTAATAATACTCGAATGTTATAAGTTAATTTAATAAATAAGTAAACAATTGCATTCTTATGTTGCATCAAGGACATTTTGTCCGTTATAGATAATTTAATTAAATAAATTTTCATCACGTCGCTGTTTATTATTTATGTAGATATATTAAATGTTATGTGTGCACAGCTACCGTTAAAACAACGATAATTTTTATTCTAAATTTCTCTCCGCATAAAGATTACCAAAAAATATTAACTGTTTTAACTCACCCTCATAGTCGTTTTTGTGTCGTTGAAATAAAAAAAAAATTAAACGGCACATACCTGAAACAGAAAAGAAAAAAATTGCAACGTTACTTTGAGATAAATGTTAGCTCGAAATAATAAGTCTCGAATGCACAACATTGTTTTGTCGCGAGCAAAGAAAGGTATAAAGAGAAAAAGAAGGAAAAAAAAGGAGGAGCAAGCCGAGTTTTGTCGCCCGCGTGTAAGTGGCGGTGAGTTCTAAAGGGCGACTCGCCGTCGATCGAGTCTTCTTTTTTTTTTTCTCTTTACCGTTTTTTTCCCTTTCCGTTATACACATACTCTTCTCCGCATGAAGTATGTTTTTTTTTTCACGTTTTTTTTCTTCATATCTGGATTCTTCATAAATTTAATTAGAGACAATTAAGAAAAATTTCCTCGCGAAAAAATTGAAACGATAAGTCTCTCCCGGTGGCTAAAGGAAGATAATTTCGTTAACACATTATCTCTTCTTCGAAAACAATTTGTACTATTTAGAGAAAACAATAGGCACTGTTTTGCTCCTCTCCTTTTTTTCCGCATCCTCGACGCCGTGCCTCCTTTTTTTTTCTTTTAGAGCCTAGTTTTATTTGCTTCGCGCTCGCGCGCCTTCTCCATTTTCATCGGTCTCCTTTTCTACCTCGGGCTTTTCTTTTTCTTTTGGTAAAGCGATGCCTGCACGTGTGTGCGGTGAGCGCGCGCGCGACGCGGCCGACACACATTTCGCCGCGGTTTCGCCTTTCGGCTCGTAAAATGATTAATAACGCCGCTTTACGCCTTGCGCGGAATTCGCGCGCGCTCACTTTCAATATTTTTCATGCTGTAAAAAAAAGCGAATGAATTTTCGACGTTTCGACGTTTCGACATTCCGACATTTTTACTGGACGCGGATTCGAGAAAAGTTATATGTTCTTCGTTATTCGGTCGAGCTGATTTCCTATTAGACGAGGAGAATGCGAATGAAATTCGTCTATGAAAAGATTTTAGTGCACTCGTGGTAATAATTTGTCATTCCGAGGTATACCTGCAGTACTATTGTATTGCAGAGAAAAATTTCCTATTAAAATTTATTATAACTAGGAATCAAACGGGCGACTCAATTTCTATCTTAAATAACAAATATAAATCATGAAAGAATGATTATTTTCTCTTATTAATTTATGTAAATAATAATAAGTATTAACATATTGTAATGTATTCGATTTTGTTGAGGTTCAGAAAATAAATCAGAAGCATATTAATTTTTTTAAGAAACTTATTTTAAAAACGTCATATCAATTACAAAACTTCTTAGGAATTTTTATATTAATTAATAGATAAACTCGCTTTCCGGAAGATATTTTAATGTCTCCTATACAGTTTTCTTATAAAAGCAATTTCGTATAATCTTAAAACAGTTTAAAATACTCGTAAAGTACGGCGAATGAAAAATTCAAATTTACCCACGTGCTCTGAGGCTGATTATCGCGAATAATAGCGGCAGACACGCGATGCAGTAATAGTGATTGTGCATCAATGTCGGTGATTATATATACCGAGTGGCGCAGTGAAAACTGTGAAAACTGATCGATATTGTAAAAATACTTTTGGAGAAAAAGTGCGAAAAGCATGGGGAATGTTTGTCGCGAGTGAAAGTTAATTGTCCAATCGATTCCGCGTGTAATAGTACGCGAAACGGAAGTAAAGCGCGTACGTTCATCGGAAATTAAAAAACAAAAAAAAAGTAAACATAAACAAAGACTCGCCGCCAAAAATCAATAGTCGTCATTAGCTAAGTGGAGTCGAATGAAAGTGGAGCCGTGCAATTACGGCTCTCGAACGAAATTAAAAATTAAAAATAGGAAAACATTATTTTAATGCGATTCCGAGTGGCGCATTCGTCTTAATCGCGCGCTGCCAGTAATCGATCCGTGTCTATCTTTCCCCGCGCGTCAATATTTATAGGCACGTGTTAAAGCGATTCGTCCGCAACAAAGCCGCGTCTAATTCGCCCGATTCGCCCCGTAATTAGTTCGACCCTTCTCCCCTGCACTCCTCACCTCGGAGAAACGATAAAACGGGGGAATTTCGGTTTACTGTGCGATTCGTCTCATTGTCCAGCCGTTAAACCTAATTGAGACTAGCAGGGATGCTTAAAAATTTACACGGAGAAAAATTTAGTGCATTGTATCAATATTTAAGATTATTAATTTGCACGAAAATTTACTGTAATGGCTATTAATATTAAACGACGGATAAACTTGGCTTCTAGTAAATTATACTAAAGAATATTGTAAGATTAAAGTCCGTAAAATTTTAATAATTTTAATCCACTATAGTGGATGGTATTTTAAATTTGGTTAGTTGCTTTAGAGAAGCACGAAAGTTTCTGAATTCTAAGCGTAAAAACTTAAGACTATGTAAATTTATTTTGTACTTTTGTATACAAGGAACTATGACCCGTTTATTAAATAAAATAAAATAAAATAAAATAAAATAAAATAAAATAAAATAAAATAAAAATAAAATTTTGATATTGCTAATTATATTTGCCACCAATGCGGAGTTTTTTTTTACGTGGATTTCTTTACAAATTTTGTCGACTTTTGGACAAATTTGACTAAATTCTTGTAAACATTGCCAACTTCATGGTAAAAAATGCTACGAGCTCAGTAAAAATTATCTGAATTTAAGGAACCCACGATTTCCGTTAAAGGTTGTTTATTTTTACATTTTCAGTCTCTCCACGTAAAAGTTACAAATGAAACTGGTTAAAGTTTACTTTGTAAAAAATTACAACGTGGACTGTCTGAGATCGCTTTTACTCTCGCGTAGGTTGGCAATTAAATTTTTACCAAAATTTTTTGAAATTTCACCCACACTTAAATTTCTCAGTGCCCTCCGATACATCGCGTCCCGCACGACTTCCTCACTTCCTCTGAGAAATTCCTCGCATTGGCCACGCCGAGCCTCGTCCGCGGACGCAGCCATATGAACGCCTCGAATAGTCCGCCGGCAGGAGAGAAGAAAAGTCAGCTCCATTACGCATTCAGCGCGCGGCGAGTGCGGGTGATCTCCTGAAATCGTCGGCGACAAAGCCACGCGCGCGGGATTTTTCAATTTGTCATCATTAGTCCCGCAAGTGTGCGACGATCCCATATCCCCGTGTACGCATCCTACATCCCATATTCTACACCTGTGCGCCTCTGTACGCACCAATAGGCGAGTGCTCATTTTTTTTTTTTTTTTTTAATAAGCAGCACAGGTATACGTATAAGGTGTATATACATGTATATTTACGCGCGAGGCGAACGTTGACCCTGGGCTTTCACAAAATAGCTGATCCTCCTTTATCTCGCAAGGATTTATGCCTGTAATTTTCTTCGCGGTGACACGGTATTTCACGCACGCACCAGATTTCAATGAGAGGTGTATACACCTCTCTCCTGCCGGATGGATTAGTAGCCCGAGTACGGCGTTCTTTTAAAAAACTCTTTTCATGAATTATGGAAGCTATGAAATTCGCGCTATTCTGTGCGATCGTGCTGGAATGTCCCGCCTGAAAGACTTCTGGCTTTTATATTTATATTTCTTTACAACTTTTTAACGCCGGTGTTACATTTGAATGTAAGAATAAGTTAAGTATTGAATGTACACTTATTAATTATTTATCAGTTCATTTTATTAAAGGAAAAAAAACAGTATATTCTTTTGAATTTCGTAAAGTTTTAATTTAACGATATTGCGAGCGAGTCTTTTATTTTCTATTAAGCGTTGGAATTGTAAAAGTGAATACAGGTATTTTTTTTATGAAGGTGCAAATAATTTTAATGACTATATAGATATAGATTCTTGCCTTTAAAAAACGATGGCGAGATATGCTGTGAAGTATATTTTGATTCAAAACAATTTCAATTTAATTAATTAAAGAAGTTTTAGCTTGTTTTATATAAATTAATTGATCAGTGAAATAATCATTAAGCTTTTAAATTTTTAATTATTCTGAAATTTATTTTAATTAATTATAAATGTAGAATGTAGAATGTTTATTTATTGTAAATTAGAGTATTTAAAAAAAAAGTAAATGTACAATATATCTTTGCATAAAATGTATAAAATAACGTATAAACAGTAAAAAACACCGTATAAAAATTTGACAAGTTTTTAAAATTGAATAGTCATTTTAACATTATATTAAAAATGTATTGATAAAAAGTTTCTCGTATAGTAGTCTATCGTTACAGCCGAGCTGGAAATTCGTGAAGTGGCAATACTACCTTATTATTCTACTCAATTTCAAGCGTTGATAAGCGAAGCGCGCTTAAAAAACATTAGTATGTCACAATAAAAAGGAGAAAAAAATCGTTTTGCAATAACATCGAAATTGTCGACGCTTTGAATGACAAAGAAAGCTGCTTTCTTCGTTCAAAACCAAGCCTAAGTAGTGAAAAGGTTAAAAAAAAAAGGAGGTGCGTGCTGCAGTGCGAGCGCCGCTTGCGAGTCCCTATAAAAATTCAAATTTCCTGAAGGGGAAACGCGTCCTGCGATTTCTCTGCACTCATGAGCTGCGAGCAAACCGAGGATTATCCGACAGCCAGTAAAAAGCGAGTCTACCACTGCGTCTGGAGGTGAAGGAGGAACTGAAGGGGGAGGGAGGGAGAGCCTCGAAGCTAGACTCGGAGCTATCGAAATTACGCGAACGCATCCACAATGGCATCGGCAATAGATATGGAAATTTCGCTCCGTTCGCTCGATAATAAAGCGAATGCGTTAAAATCCGCCGGAGGAAAATATAATGAAGTGCATGGGAATGGGCTGGAAACGCAGAAAACGTGCAAAAGCACGTATAGGAAGGTGAAACGCTCGGCACACGTGTGTGTTGGAGTCAGGCCGGCGGGGAAGGAAGGTTGGCGGCTCTCCGCGGCCATAGGCCGAAGGAACTTGTGTATCGCTCGGCGGAGTTACGGCCGCTACATCCGCTTCCGTCCCAGTGTCTATCCCCTTTGCCTCCCGAGGCAAGGCGCACAGTGTATACAAAACTGGACGCTATGGCGTCGGGGCTCCCCCAACTCGCCTACTCGACGCACTTAGGACTTTACGATCGCGCCGCGCGGCCTATCCGGCCCGTGTAGCCCTTCGCCGAGGGGCTTTCCCTTATCGAGCCTTTCCAAGCGCCGCTTTACGTCCAACTAAGTATATACTGTTCACTCATATCTACTTTTGCGCGCGGCTCCCCGCTGCATATTATATGCGGCTGGAAAATTTTTTCCCAATGTCTTCCTTTTTAATTTTGGAAAGGTTTGCATCGATTTTAATGAGAACAACGCGTTTTAAAAGCATTGAAATTAAAATTTTGATGGTTGATTGATTCCTCCTTACAAAAAAAATATTTTCTTTATTTACTCCATACATTTTACTAAATTTAAATGTCGTAAGGTCTTTTTGATACTAAAATTAGTAAAAATTCTACTAATTTCTATTGAACTACCATTCAAAAATTCTCTGCAATCGTTCACATGTAGATTTTATGTTGAGTTTTAAGTTTGCATTAGTTTGTTAGTTTAATACTATCTTTAAGTTGTTTTATCTCTGTACTTATAAGAACTATACACTCTGCAGAAATATTTAAATAAATAAATCAATTTATAGGAAATTTTACTAATTCAATTACAGAAAATGCGTTTATACTTATACGAAAATATCAGTGAAATTTCCATTGATTACACTTCAACAAAATAATTTTTTAAGGAAGAAGATTCGACCAAAATTTTAGTTGTATATGTACGTATGTAGGAAATTTTTTGTATCAGTTTCTAGTCCTTATAAAAAAGTAAAATTTTCAAACTTCTGAAACGTGATGTGATGGAATACGTCTTTGCTAGAGTCAACGAAACAGTGACTTGATCCTGCGGCCAACGGAAGTGAATATTCACTGAAAAGAAAAAGAACAGTCAATTTTCACCGAATGGGATTCAGAAAGCGAAGTTTTCCTGATTAAATTTTCACATCACTTTACTGCGCGCGATAAAACGCGAAATATTTAACGAAACATTAAGTATTTTACTGGCAATATTGACGCGAGTGAAATTGGCTTCACAGCGCTTCGAGTCAGTCAAAGTAAGAGGAGAGAGAAAAAGGGGGGGGGAGGAAAGAAGGGAGAGCGAAGGGGGGAGGAGAGAATAAATTATTGCATATCTGCGAGAGTACAATTTGAAAAGTATCAAAGGGTTCGATTTGCGAAAATAATTTATTGGCGATAGGAGCTGCGAAAGAGGAGCGAGCCCTTTGGGATTTTACGATAATGAATTTTTTCTGCGCGAGGTACACACATACTTTACGGGCATGAAGATATAAAAATCCGCGCGTACGAGTCGTAAACTGTCAATCTCGAGAACAGGTTTTCAGTTATACGACTTTCGGCAAAACCGAGAGAGGACGAGTAGGCTCCGTACGGTAAGGACGTGCTGTTATATCGTCTGCTCATTGTTATTGCATTAGTTTTAAAGGCTGCCCTTGTCAACGTTAATCATCCCGGCTGGCTTGTAATTTACTCATTTGTTCCGAGGAAAACAAAGTGGCAAACGCCACGAGGGAGACAAAGAAACGTTTTCGGACTTTCTCGCCCTTCTTTATATCGGGGGCATATCAAACGCGAGGAGGGAGGAAGGGAGGAGGAAGGAAGAGGGCAGCAGACGATGAGAAGCTACAAATAGGACGTGGAAGGTCCGGCCCCGTAATCACCCGGGAGAGAAATCCGAGAATCCAGGCCTACTTCTGTCCTTCTGTTTTTTCGGGAATATCTGTGAAAAAGGAAGCGACGAGGGGCATGCAGGACCTTTTGAAACGTTCTAAATTTATGGGATCGCTCTTGACTCGAGTATGCTCTGGATTGTAGACTTTTCGGTGACTAAGAGAATCAATCTTTCTGAAGTAGAATAAATGAAGTTCATACAAGTCAAATTTTCAGTTTTTTTTTTGGCGATGACTAGTTTTTCACGTATTAATTAGTGAATATTATTTCATTTTTTGTACTATTCTTTTCTTTTTCTACTATTTATTCATGACTTATTTTTTAACTTTGAAATTTTGAATTTTGGCGCCATACTGAATATTGATCCACGAATCAATCACATTCACGTTTTCGAGGCTTCACAACATCCAGTCATCACTTTTTCAAAATATGACTCTTTTAAGATAGGATTAAGAGAGGATAAGTGATTATTTGTCACGTTCAAATACGAAATTTTCACTTATCCTGACAGTGACTTTTAATATTATAAATTGATTGATTTCTTTTTAATTACATTGAATCCATTTAATAAGTCAAACAAACCACTTCTCTCTCCTTACAAAAGTAATAATATTCACTTATTGTACATGGAAGGCTTTTGACAAATCGAGTAAGTGACTCTTCACTTGACATAAGTAAATTTTCACTTATTAGAATTTACAAAGATAACCAAGAGATAGTCTCTGTATTTTTTATTTATTTACGTCGTTAATCAATGATTTCATTAGGGGAACAACTTTACGCCTACCCTAACCGCGTTCAAGATGAATGATTAGATCTCCGTCACTGATGGCCCCTAAAAATAGCGGCAAACGACTGTTATCCTAATATCAAGGAAAACGTAAAAATAAAGATTAGATTGATGTATTATATTTCTTTTTAAAACGACGAAGAAGACTCGAACTTCCGATTCGCTTTAGGGCTATATTAAGCCCGGAAAAAAGGTGAACAGTATATATCGATCCGAAAAAAACGTATTATCCGAGCTCCAAATCGAAGACGCGCCGAAGAAGAAGAAGAGCGAAGAAAAGCTCTCCATTGGCACTTTAATTTTAAATGCGATGTATATACGATGATGAGCGCGACTGAAGGAAAGTGTCTGATGCGACGCGTGCCTGTATTTTCTTTTCCGCAAGAAACTCGCCTATCGCGCCCGAGAATCGCTGCTGACAGGCAAGCCTCGGCCCCACAAAAAAGCTTGTACTCTCTTTCCTTCTCTCTCCTATACTCGTTTCGCGTAAGGTAAGCTGCGCGCGCAAAGGCCTGCGGTTCTTCTTCCCGGCTCGCCTTCCTCTTTTTGTCGTTTGGACCGATGTGTTTTAAAATTAAACGTTCTATAATTGTGCTCCGAAGAATTTATCATTGTTGATTTATGGGAAGGTCTTGCTAAGAAATCGACGCTTCTTTTGCGTTTCGCTGTCCGCCTCGTTGGGCTACCACCTTTTTTTCTTTCCCTCTACTCGAAGCAGATTGAACACGAGTTTTTCCGTTGTTTGCCTTGCGGTTTGTAAGTTTTGACAATCGTACGAGACGAAATAAGTTGTGTTACGCCAAGCCCCCGTAGAATGTTTGCTTTTAACGGCGCGAGTTTATTTTTATTATTTTTTTTTTTTTTTGTAAATATACTTATAAGATGTATTAGAGGTTGACGAATAATGAGACTTGGTGAACGAATTGGTGAATTTTTTAATAACAAGGAGAGTATCAACCCAACGGGACGAGATTTCTGGAATTTTGCGCAGATTATTTGTTGATTTGATTGTTTGATCGCTGAAATAATGATCATGTTTACGAAATCGTTAATTACTTAACAATGAAAAATCGTAATAAAACATAAGGAAAATTAAAGTACGGAATAACGTAGGAACTACAATATGGAATTTATTTGATTAAAAAATCTTTAATAGTTTAGAGAATATCCATCGTCAAATATTGTTAAAAAAATATTTACAGAAATTCGGTATAAATATTATCATGTACACTATTCCGCTGATTTCCTTTTGCTATTTTAATCGTGCATAACTTTTTAACGACTAAAGATTTTTCGATCGGATAAATTTCTAATAATAGCCTTGTGTTCTTATTTATATGTTTCAATAGAACTTTTCGTTTTTAAATAGTCAACATTTTCGCAATCGCATATTTTTTGTAGACTCTAACTAAATTCCAAAATACGTATATAAATTAATTCTTTTCAATTAAACAATCAGTCTGAAAAATTTGAGAACTTCCGGCAAAATCCAGAAGCCGATGGGGTGAAATTCTTCTCGTAAGCTAAATAAAATTTTGAATCGGTTCACCGCGTCGAATAAAAGTCCTTGGCAAATTGGCGATTCTGGGGGCGCTAAGCGAGACAAATGGAAGAGGAAACGTTGGTGATAAATGCAAGGCGGGTTCGCGGAAATCTTGGCGACCTCATCTAACCGCATCCGTCGAATTTATTTTTCGATGCAGCAGATGGGGAATCTTTTTACCGCCCAATTCGCCCGCTATATTTGCCTCCCTTTCTTCATTTGACGAATACATTCGTTAAAATATTTGCCTAAACTATTTGTCTCCGTGGATTAAATAAAAGTGACGAATAATAAATTTAAATAAATTTAATGGGGTTACTTGCTGGATTTTCTATATTTAGTAAAGAATTTATAAAATAATATCATTTATAAGAGAATTTACCGATTGCTAACGTATAGTAACTTGACATACGTCAATATGTCTATTTTAAGTGCGCTGAAGACAAGAACATAGCACACTTGTTTTACATTACCGAATGTGTTGTTTTAGATTTTCGACTTAAGATTTTAATTTTTTTTTCTTTTTAACGTAATATTTTTGAATGTTTTAGACTTCATGCGGTTGTTACTACTTTCTTTTTCTTTCAACAATACTATAATAATTAATAAAAGACAATTTTGACGCAAAAATTAATCTAAAATAGAGTAAACATATCCTTCCTTTTTTATTACTGACGCGATATTCTTTAAAATTAGTAATTCTTAAAGAATTCAGAGTATAGTTAATGTAAAAATGACTCTAATTAATTTAGAAATAAATCATTCTCTTCTTTGCTTTTATGTTCCTGTATTTCTGGTTTTTACACTACTACTGTACGCGTTGATCGGGCGCACTTTTAGACACAGACAAATGACTATAACCACGTGGTCACGTCAGAACCAATCAAATTAAGAATAATACTGACTTCACTTTTGCGCTCATTATTTCCTCAATAAATGATTTTTTTAGAGAAAATACCTAATTTTTGGGTATTAATTTCTGCGAATAATAAACAACATTATTTCTGAAAGTTTTAACGAACTCTCCCATCATTAGTCTCCTCCAAGACCATCACCCTTAAATGGAGAGTGTGATAAGTGTATTAATGCCCTGCCGCGAAGGAGAATAATTAAAAGTGTGCTCGTATATTCTTTGAATAGCGGAGACTTGAGGGACAGAGAGAGAGAGAGAGAGAGAGAGAGAGAGAGAGAGAGAGAGAGAGAGAGAGAGAGAGAGAGGAGAGAGGGACACCGAGGGAGAGAAAGAAAGAGAACGAGCTTGAGGAAGAAAAATGAAGACACCGCGTAGAGATGGACCGGGAGGTCCCGACTGTTCTCGGTATCGTTCGATATTTATAATCGTAAAATCCCCCCGCGCTCCCCGAGACGGCTGAAAAAGAAAGAGAAGGAGCGTCACGGGCGCGCGCCGCCGCGCGAGATGCGTGCATTAAAAGGCTCGATTCTTGGATTAGCGGAAGCGTAAGCGTCTTAGATCTCCTGCCATCTCCCGACACGTCTTTCCCGCCTCCTTCTCTCTTTCTCTCTCACTCTCCCTTTTCCTTTCTTTATTTGCTTTCTCCCACTGTCTCGATTGTAAGAATTTTTAAAGTTTATTTATAAATTGATCCGCGGGTATGGGATTTTTTCATTGTTTACCTTATCTTTCATTCATTCGAGCCGCTCTTTACTGATTAATTCATTTTTATTTGATGGATCTCTAATACTGGATTTTCGAAATTTTATAGCATTCCTTTTTCTTATGAAACAGTACCTACCCGCTAGTTTTACGGCTACAGGGAAATTTCACTCATTTTTTAGAGTTATTCCAGAGTTAATTTGAAATTTACTTTTGTGGAGTGAAAAAATTACTTTACGGGAATAGAATGTCTTAATTTCACTCCGATAGAGTAGGATTTTTTTAGATTATGGTCTACACTTTCATTCTACATTTGAGTAGAGACATTACTCACTTCACTCTAATCGAGGGAGTTAATTTCAATCTAAACTTCGAGTGAAAATTTGACTCTAATGGATTATGAAAAAAGATTAAAAATTGGTGTCCATTAGGTTTCCTTTACGGAAGGAATTATTATTTGATTACTTATATCTCAAGGTCCAGCTGAATAATTAGCTGAATTACTTCAGTTTAAGATAATTTTACAGAAAAGATTATGCGCTCTTTTTCAAGCAAAAAATAAGTAAAATGAAATGTTCAGAGTCAAATGTTTCTAAATAAAATATTTAACGCATTTATTTACTTTATTTTTCACTCAAATCGCTGATCGTTACTAATTAATTAATTTTTATTCGTCGGATCTCTCTGGATTCTCGTACTTGTACTGCATTCGTTTCGTACCTTCAATACATTATAGGTACAGTATATCTGATTACTAAGATTTAAATAATTTTAAAATATAAACAAGCGCTAATTAGGCATCGGCTAAATTAAATATTTAGATGGTGATTACAGCCATTAAAAAAGAGCGGCGAGCAAAAAAAAAGGGGGGAGATTCTCCGGAGAGTGCACGCGATTGCTCTGTCGCGTTCATTCTTTGCAAAAAAAAAGTGGGCTTTTGTGCGCCGCGAAACGCATAATTTTGCGGACGAGCGCGTATTTAATGGCCACGTGTCTCACGCACGTTTCCTTCAGGACCGAGTAAAGCTCGCTCAGTGAACTGAAGCGCGCAAAGTGAGCGTAAATGCATTATACGTACGAGTGTGCAGTAATAAAGCGGCGAAACTTCGTCCAGTTTTGATTTCTCTTTCCGAATTTTCGAGTTTCAAAATGAACTTCTGCTTTTTTCTTCTGCAGGGGAAGGGGTACTAAGGTTACTTTTTTTTTTACCCTCTTCTGCGACTAAGCTTCAAGAGGCGCGCGGATATATGAGGCGATTTTTTTAAGCGACTTGTTATTACAGTAATAAGGCGCGTTACTTCGAATGCTCCGTGATGAAGACATTACGGTTTTAAAACCCTTAGCCACTTTGAAAGGTTTGAAAATCAATTTGCTGGGTGACTTTGTTCCTGCAACTCGTTAGGTGCGAACGACACGTAAACCTACCTCTGCCAACGTGTAATTTCTTTCATTATTTTAGCAATTTACACTCTCTACTTGACTTCGCATCGAGATTTAAGGGAGATGTACATATAAGCAAAATTATATAGTTTAAATAACAAAGCTAAAATGAAGTATACAAGCAGCGTTTTCTTTCTAAAAAAAGATGTCAACTTCGAAGCCACGCGGTCGTCGAGCAGTAAACATAGTACCTACAACACCGAGAAAAAAATTTAACAAAATCCACTATATTTTCAGTTGAATTAATGAAAAACTATACAGATAAAAAGAATCCTTCGTGACAAAGTCGTAAGGCAAATGATTAGGAATTAATACTTAAGAAATGGATTATTTGCTGTATAAATATAAGCTGTGCCATTAAAAGAAATCGTGTATTAACTGTTAAGAAATATTTACTTGTCACGAACGATAAAGAAAATTGAATGTCAAATAAATGATGATTTATTCTCTTGAATCATTCTTTCAATCTTTGTACTATAATTAGTAACATTTGAATAATTAAAAATTAGTGGGAAGAGTTGTTTTAGTTCAACTTTACAGGAGACACTGTTAAACACGTCCAATAGAAAAAACTATTGTAATCAAGTTGTATCAATTAAACAGTGTAATTTAGTTATATCGACTAAATCTTTTTTCTCGGTGTATAGGTACAGTAGTGATACGCAAAACTGTTGGAAATTGAAAATTTAGTGATTAAAAAAACGATTCGATACGCGAGCAAAAAAAAATGGAGAACAAAGATCGGTGAAGAGAAAGACTGCAGCCGGTTGCACGCGAACGAGTGCAAGATGGAAGGATGTCTATCTTCCAGAAGTGTCGACGGCGCGTGCGACGCTTGATGGATGAGCAGCGCTGCGATTCTATAGGGGCTCGTATACCACCTCTACCTATTTCTTCATTTTTTTTCTTTATTTTTCACTTGGTTCTCTCTTTTTACGCCTTTTTGCGAGGCGTCGCGAGAGCACGGAAATTAAGATGCCACGCCTGTACGACATACTTTTCCTCCGTCGCTCGCACAAAGTCACAAATGATTGGACGGTTGGATTTCGCTTTTAGTCTCAGCGAGTCGCCGAAATACACTGAGAAAATATTTGCGCGGTTAAAATTACTATTTTTCATGGTATCCTGGGGAAATCTTGTGATACTGAGGTATTTGATTAAAAATCAGAATTTTTGCTATCTATTCAGTATACAATTTACCAAAAATCGTCACGCCGTATCAACAATTATGGATCGCCATAATTAAATAATTAAAGATAAAATTTATAATGTAAAGAAAAGTAAAAATTAAAATCAAAGATTGCACAATTTTTACCCCAGTGGAAATAAAAAATGTATTAAAATGTATCAAAGTGTACAAAGTGTATTATACAAAATTGGTTCAAAATGCAACACTTTGATACACTAAAAAATTTCCACTGGGGCACCATAAGGATAATTATAGAAACAGTATGTATGTCTAATTTAGTCATAGCAAATTTAACCGATTTTAAAGGTCTGCCATTACAGTACCATAAAAAGCTTGAGAAAGAAAGAAAGAAGCCTCGTCTCAGGTGTTGCAGAATCCTTTGAAAGAGACTAAATTTTTAGTTAGCGATCGCTTTAGAAGGCTTGTTTCTCCCAGTGAGGCAAATTCGCTCCGGAATAACTGATTATAACGTACATACACCCCAGGTGTGTAGAAATCATCAGCGAAGCAAAATAGCCGTTAATTCTCCGGCGCTTGCTTTCTCGGCATTGAAAACCGTACGAGAAGGACCGCATGTGAGAAGAAGAAAAAAGGAAAATCAAATTTTCGTCCTCGCATGTATAGTTGCAATTATTATAATGCAGCTCGAAACGCGGTGCTGCCGCGCTGCATGAGCTGACAAATCAACATCACCGACAATGGGACAACAGCTGACATTTGAAAATGATGCATTTATTTCGTTATTCCTTATTCTTCAATTGTGAAGAATTGTTCGGAGGGGGAGAGATATATATACGACGATCTGTATTATATTGTTGTGTGCGACGGGGCCGACGCGGCTCCTTAAAATTCCAAGCAAGTATAGTCGTCGGTGACAAGTATAGCCAGAGAAAGGATTTGACCTTTTCATCTCGCCATCCTTTTGACGAGCTAAAAGAAGGGCAAAGCGAGAGATTCAACGCGTCACATACATACATATTAAAATAAAAAAAAAAACATACATACATACATGCATGCATATATTATTAGCCGAGAAAAAATATCGAATAGAATAAAAAACGAGGCGTATATCGTGCGTCATTGAAAATCCCGGAGGCTCAGTAGCGTGTACTCGGTTCGGTAAAAGGACACGATCGAAGATAATTTTTGTAGCTATTGTGCCGCGCGCTGCTACGGATGTTTTTTTAATGTGCTTGAATAGAGATTTAGAGATATTTAATGACGCCCGGCAACGCCGAAGACTCGGCGTACATATGTAATAACACGGAGACCACGAACTGCTGGACGCTTTCCCGTTTCTTTCACTTTTTCAAAAATTCCCATAGCTAACCGCTTTGCTCTTAAATTGGCTCGATTTCTTCACTACAATCTCTTTGTATACGAAAATTTAATTTAATGGTGTATATGGCAAACTCTTTATACTTTCTAATAAAGAGACTCTTTGCACCTACTTAAGGCGATCAAACAACTTTAAATTTTTCTTCTCTATGTTATCTGAATTTAAAAAAAAAAAGATTTTATTTCATATAAATATGTAGAAGTAGTAGTATTTTGAAAAGTACGTTCTATTTTTCATGAAATAAGACCTCTCTCGAAATTTTAGAAACTTTTTCTTAATTTTCCCGTAAATTGCAGGTCCAGAAATTTAATATAAAATTGATCTTATTATATTATATCTTACTACATCTTATCTTATAATTTAATATATAATTGATACTTAGAATTATAGGAATTAGAATTATTTCAGTAAATATCTCAAAAAATTAAAAAAAATAATAAAAATTTATGAAATCAAAGAAATCTAAGTAGTTATTTTTAACTTTTTGAGATTAGTACACGACAATTTAAAACTAATCCCATTTAAAAAAAAAAAAAAAATCATTCAATACAATACCCAACGAGTAAAAAATGTTGCAGATTTACAGTCTGTGATTCCCTTACAATGCCAGTATAGTAACTTTTATTATACAAAATTTCTCTATATATCAGAATCTATATGTCTTCTACGCATTTTATCAATTGAAAATTGTTTTTCAGGTAACTATTTAAGAAGAAAAATTTAAAGCCTAAAATATTCCCTTTGAATAAAAAATGTGATAAAGTAGATAAAGAATTCTTGTCTTTTTATTCTTGAAAAAAAAACTACTTTTACGTGATTTGAAGGCAGACATCGAAAGATAGTGATTACAAGCGTTTGCTTCATAAAGAGGTGACATATAAGAGAAAAGGCAAGAAGACAATCGCGCGGAGGGCCGAGAAAAGGCAAGAAAAGATGACCATATCAGATTGATCACCGAGCCGGCTTTTCTGACAAAAGGGCGACAAAGGGGCGCGGCGGCGCCCTGAAAAGTCTGACTTTGTGATTAACGCAAGCGCAGACGCATTTATAATCGCGCGTGCTTTCGGAGACACCGCGAGAGCCATTGTAGAATGCCGTGAATGAAGCGGCGACACTTGCACCGCGCACACCCACACGAGCACACGCAGCCACATTGAAATTTAAATTCTACGCTTCTTCACTATCCCCCTACCCACCCAGACCTGGCCAATCTTTCTGTTTTTTACATCAATTAGTAATAGTAATAGTAATAATTTTATTATTGTGAATTTCGTGTTTACAAATAGTGTAAATCTTATCATAAATAGTACATGATTATAATATAAGTTGTAATATAAGATATTCAGCATATCTTATACATAAAAATATCAGCTAGACATTTTAGTCCAAAAACGAACTATTAAGAATCTGTACAAAATCGTACAATTAAAACCAGTATAAAAAATATTGCAAATTTATTGAGAAGCAATGCGCAAGATATCTTGAGAAAGAAAAGAGACTAGAATACACGCATATATGTATATATGTTAAGATTTCCAAAACGCGTCGAGTTTAAAAAATGTATTCGTTTCTTATTATGAGATTCTCCTTCAAATTCATGTTCAAAAGAGAAGAGAAAAATAATAAAACGAACAAGCGAATTAAGCATTTGCATAGCCTGAATAAAGCATATTCGTCTCAAGTCCGAAACTCGAGGTGCCCTTTATTTTCACATAACAATCGAGTCGCATGCCGTGTATAATGCGCTTCTCTTTGCCATGCTAACTAATACCCTCAAAATGTATCTCCGAGCGTATATTCGCGTGCATTCGCATCTACTTGTCTCCGTTGCCCCGGTCGCGGTGCTTTAAGGAGGAGCACGTACAACGCATGGAAATGTCTGGCTCGTTTCTCCGAGGCGTTTGAATTAAGAAGGGTAATTAGAGCGGTACGATGTGTACCTAAAGTTAATTTTATTGCCAGATTTACTGTGATTACTTAATTTTTTAATTCTTCCTTTTAAATAATGATAGCGGATGTTGTGAAATTTCCGATTAAATAGCGCCAAAATTTAAATGGTTCATTGTGATTAATCAAAGAAGCTTCTGTTTCTTTAATTTCAATCATAAATCTATTAAATAATCATTAAGTTTTTAAATTCTTAAATTTGCTAATAATTCTAAATTTTTTCTAATTACAATTGTCTAGGAAATATTTTAATACAATAAATATAAATATTTCCTTAATATTTAATGAATATAATCTATTTTATAAGCCGCGATCTCATTAATACACGACGGTAATTTTCACTACAAATTTCTCTCCGTGTAATATTTTAACATAAATAAATTTCCAATTAATCAGTTACTAATAGCAAACAAAGTAATTCATAGTAAATTCTGAACCGTGAAAAATTTGTTCAAATTTTTAAGAGATTCCGAATAAAAAAAAATCGGCACGTGTAGAAGCGAAAGAAAAGGCGGAGCAAGAGGAGCCGATGCTCGCGCGCAATGCACGGCAGTGGCCGAGGCCTGCGTATGTGCCAGCAGAGAAGAAACGAGTCTCAATCGCGACTCAAAGGCAAAGAAGCGCGAAGCCACGGAGTGGGAGAAGGCGGAGGAGGGGGAGGAGGAGGAGGCAATACTGGTATGCGGCAACAAAATCCTTGCAATGGCGTGTTCGAGGAAATTGACCGGCAAACTCGCGAATCGCGATACGCGCAAGAGATAAGTGTATTGAGCTGTGTCATTGAGTTTTGTGCTAGTGCTGCGCTACCAGATTTTAGTTTAAAATTCGCATATTTTTTCTGTACGTCTGGAATAAATGTGGGTTTAAAGGAACATTCTCAAAGAAAATTTTGAAAATGATGGCAGGATTTTGAGAAACATATACGAATCTGAGTGGTTAAAGGATAAATTATTAGTTAAATATATCGCTGAAATTTAAGAGATGATTGAGGTTTATTTCATATTTTAATTTGGATATATTAATCAAAAAAGTTTTTTTTTCGTTTAATGTCATTAATAAAAATGATAATCATGAAGTATTCAAACTCTTTATTACCCTAAAATTTGTTTTAAAGACGTTGCAAGTGGTATTAAACAATTCGAAATTTAACACGAATAAAGCTTGTTTTTAAAAATAATTTTTTATTGATAATGCAATATATTCTTTTTTATGCTACTCTCATTTTTGTAATTATTTTTTCACTAAACTATATATTGATTAATTAAGATTTTGTTTCCATCATAAGTTTTAAAATGTTTAATTACAATTTTTATAATAATAAACCAAGTGTGTATATCATCACTGTAGCGCGACAAAAATATGTAATCGTGGTTCTGATAGACTTTCTAACGTCAAAAATTTTATCGCGCGAAATGCAAAAATTTTGCCGCTAATAGTCATAAATGCACAATATACAAGCGAGAATCGTTACAGAAAGCTGGTGCAACTGCCCATCGTCGAGGCAACTCGAGCGTACTTTTCACAGGTGACACAGACCGGCTGAGGGCGCGCATCAAATTAGCGCTCATTACCTACATTTAACGTGTGCGCGAACTCGTCTGCGACAGGATGCACCGCACCACTTGACTGCAGAGTCGATGACCCCGTCACTCTTGAAAATCTTCTGTTGTCTGCACAATTATGCTTACAATATCGATCGATCGTTAAAAAAAAGGTACACGGACCAAAATGATTTAGATGGACTAGTTTGATTTTTATTAAATTATTTACTTATCTAAAAAATTTTGCTAGAAACTATAGTAGTAACATTGAAGAACGGTAAATTTTTAAGATTATTTAGTAATTTTTTTATGGACGGTATTTTAAATTTTTATATTAAATGATAGAGTAGATTTTAGTATTCAGTTACTGAAGTTTTATATATTTTATTTTATAAAATGTTAAAAATGTTGTAAAATTTTAAATTATGTTAAAAGTCTCATCACACTTTAAATAACTCATTTTTTAATTTCAAGTTTTATTACCGAAACTTGGTGTTTTTGTTTCGTACTGTTTAATATCACACCAAACTCCAACGCGCTTGGCGCGTCCTCTTTTTGCTTTCTCATGGAGAAAGCCTTGTGTCGCCAAAATTTTTCGATCTTCAGATTTTGACGTAAAAGTACTTATTTAGCTTCAGAAAGACCAAAAAAATACTTTTTAAAAAATGTCTGTATGTATGTATGTACGTACGTATGTACGTATGTCGTTCCCCCTTTTTCACACATTTTACAGTCATTTGTATTGAGCCCGCTTGAAAATTACAAGTATTTTTGTTGATTAGTTTAAATTTTATAGCTATTTTA
>JAWWEN010000020.1:6895672-6925990 GCA_035582955.1 Sycophila texana
TGTGTGTGTGTGTGTGTGTGTGTGTGTGTGTGTGTGTGTGTGTGTGTGTGTGTGTGTGTGTGTGTGTGTGTGTACGTGTGTGTGTACGTGTGTGCATGCATGTGTGTGTTTGTGTGCGTCTGGATAAGTAAGTGTGTATATGTGCCTGTGCATCTGCGGGCACGTATGTATGTGAATATGTATCCATGTGCATGTGTGTAAATGTTTATTTGTATGTGTATACGAGTTCATGTGTGTGTGTGCGTGTGTGTATATATGGATACAAGAAGGCTTCTCTTTCTTCGATATACATTTTCCTTGATAATTTTGTTTTCATTGTGCGGCCACCGCTACTTCTTCGAATTGAAACTTTTTCTTAAAGGAATTACGTCCGATTTTGACTGAATTGGAATCTGCTTGACCGCAGCGTACTTATTTATGATGCTTGAAATCTGAAAGCGCACGCAATGCAAAAATGAAGATTCATTCCGTGTTTAATACATTGATACATTGCATTGCTATTTAAAAAGAGTATGTACCGATTACGCATTCATGTCAACACTGTGTTACATCAAATTAAAAAAAAAAATTGTAAAGAATTTTGTGACACAAAAAAATGTCATATTTCTGTTTTCTTTTTGAGAATAACAAATAAGTAAAAAAGCGCAGTTTTTTTTTTAAATAAATTAGATGCTAAAATTTATTCAAACTCGCAGTGTTGCAGTTAACCTTTCACATTAGTCGGACGGCAATTATTTAGTGAATTGTTATTGCACAAAACTGTAAATTCAAGAATAGCGGTTTACGCGAAGGAATTTAAAAAAAAAAAATTATCTCGCAGGTATCAAGTAATTGCTGAACTATTCTAATATAAATCCATGAAATTCAAAGCCAAACTAATTATATCCATTACGATTCTAGGAAAAAAAATAATGGTGTGTTCGTTCTTGCTATAAAAAATTTATGACGACAATTAAATTAAGACATTATCTACATGGAAACCAAGTGATTAAATTATAAATTGTGCAAATAACTGCATTAAAAATAAATGGCAGAATGTGATCGCTGCAACTCGTGCAATTATTTTCGACGATCGCTTGTTGCGCTAAATCCAGATTTTTTCATTTTAAACCCACAAAAGGTTCGTGAAAAATCGAGCGATAATTGTCGTATTAATGTCTCCGTACACTGATAAAATAAAAATAATACGATAAGTGACTTATAAAAAAAATAGTGTCTATAAATAGTGTCTTCCGACTTTAAAAAAATGGTGAATCATAAAGACTCAAAGATTGCACTTCCTCTATGAGTAAGCAAAAAACAAAAAAAAAGAAAAAAAACTTCGATCCTCCCATGTGCACTAAGACCACACTTATTAAAGAGAAACAGTTTCAGAAACTTTGTCTACAGAAACAATGCAAGTATTTTTATTGTGTTATTGTTATACAAAGCAAGCTTATATCCGCAAAGAAGAAGAAATGGCCAATGAAAGAGAGCGAACTCGGGGTTTCCTGCGCGTGTTCCCTAAATTCGGTAAAATGCTTCCAAAAAAAAAGGAAAACAAGAAAGACCGAAGAAACAATTGCTCGTGCAGTTATTGGGTCAGATGCTCCATTTTTTGCCTGCTTTCATTGGTGTATTCTCGCGACCGAGTGGTAGGCACGCGCGCGCAATGCGCACATTCAACGCGCAAACACTGGACTGTATTATACATATTACTGTTGCTGAATTATACTCATTACCCGGGTGCATGTGTCATCCGAGCAACGGGAAAGCAGACTCGAACGAACCGATGATTATATAGTGAAAAAGTAAAAAGTGCACTCGGTGTATACAGGTGTAGGTACATTTGCCATATACATTGTTAAGCCTAATGTGGGCCATTTCGCCGCTTCGTTATTTCGACACTTATTTCGTTTCATTCAATGTAAATTTATAATTAACGTATTTTTTTATTTCAATGAAAATGTACTTTATGAGTATAGTGGAACTGCATTACATTTTGATCTACTATAATAATCATCCCATAATAAATGAGATTTTTTTATAAAACCAGAAACTTTTATTATTAACGCAATCAATAAAATCATATTTATAAAACTAAAATCAAGGATTAATCTTAAAAATTTTATCGTTGATAGTGTGAAATGGTCATCACCAGAATCATCAGAATTTATCATCAATCAGTAACAACCAACCAAAAATTAATTTTCTGCCTAGGTTAAAGGCCCTGTCTCTTGAAAGAAAATAAATTCTTTAATCGCAATGGTCATGCTGATCTTCATAATAATAATAATAATAATAATAATAATAATCTGTTAACATTTAATTAACAATCGAAATCCAAACATTATTTGATTGTCTGTTCTTTTGAATGATCTGAACGTGTAAGTATTATACTAACTATCAGTCTGCATGAGTTAATTGATCTCCGATTTTAATTCCGCAAATATCTTAAATATTATTAATTAAGTTAATAAAAATTTTTGATTTTATAAAAGAGTATAATTATTTATTATATGATGATTGTTACAATATTAAATCTGCATCATAGACACTCTAAGCGCAGGAAGTTCGCTCTTTATGCTTCTACGGGATGAAGAGTATAGATAAAAGGAAGAGAAGTGGTCGAGACTTGCAAGCAGGGGAAAAAGAATGATGTTACCAAAAATATAAGATAAAGAAGGAAAGGAGGATGGCGTGATCCAAGGTCAGCCGGGGTAAGGCACGATCGCATGTCTGACGAGTGAATAAGAAACCGGGAGCCGAACACCCTTCCCTCACTCCCGGGATACATTATAATAAATAATAGCACGATATACTGCCCAAAAATGATTGTCGTCGACTGCCTGAGAACCGAAGCTCAACGATTCCCCTTCACTGCAGTTAATCGCTTTTATTATTTATTCACTGAATTATTTAATTATTTAATAATTTTCTATATTTATTATTTTATTTTATATTATTTTATAAATTTACGGGCTACTTTACCCATTATGCTACATTTTCTAACCATTTAAAAAACAAACTAACAGTTAAGTCATACAAAATATTAATAAAACGCTAGTAAAGCTTCCTTCAGTAATGTTTTGAAGCTCACGTTCATATCCTCATTCAGTTGTAGAGCATTCCAATTTCTATGCAACCTAAAAAATTATTCATTATTTATTATTCGCCAAAAATTCAGAACGAGTTTAAAAATTTAGTTTAAAAATTTAAATATCGATGTTGATGAGTACAACTTTTTTAATTATTTTTATTAAAAAAGTTGTACTCATTAACATCGATATTTCCCAAATCTAAATACAATATGATGAGTGATAAATTCGAAGGAGAGAACGAGTTTAAAAATTGATTTTTGTTTTTTCTTTAATTTGTTTGTCTTTTTCGAAGATCACACTAACTTAACGAGTGGCGTAAAGAAGCTGCTGAGAAGGAGCAGGGTTCACGAAGAGTGAGAGAGAGGGAAAGTATGACAACGAGCGATTAATCCCCTCTCTTGTTTCACCTTCTCGGCGTACACGTGCAATTAACGTCCGAAGGAAAATATATGGTTGTACGTGCGCGGGTACCTATGCACGTGTGTATATACACCGACTTCTTCTCCCTTTCTTTGGATATTTTCTTCAATCAATCTTTATTTGACTTTTATCAAAGTGCCTCTAAACATTCAATTTTCTGGGTCTCGTTTGGTAAAGCAGTACTACTCTCTAAATCTGAAGATGTGCAGTTCACTTGTGGAAAATGCGAAAAGTGACATATTTCGCATGAACATTCGTTCATTTATTTAATAATTCATCGATTTTTCACGTATAATATGGTCGTCTCTAAAAGAAATATTAACAAATTTCAGATTTCTGAAAAAAAGATCATACTTTCGATTTAAATGTAAAAGTAAAGCTCTTTTCTTAAATTTTTAAAAAATGTGCTAATCTTCGTTAAAGGTGATGATATGTCATAAGTATTCACATTTTTTAAGCGAATTTCATATTTTCAGATTTACATATGGTACATTAGACTTAGACTCAAGGAACAGTATAGTTCAAGAGAATGGCGTGATCGGCGAATATAATCAGGCCTAAAATTGCATATCGGACAAAAGCAGAACCACCATCTGTTCGTTTTTCGAAGGGAGAAGAGACGAGGTCCAATGCATCACATCCTCCACGATCTTCCAAAATATCCATCTCACATTTTGATATTTCACTACAACATAAAGTCGTATACGCACATAATAAGTCGAATTTATCGGTCAAAAAGATTAATCGAGATAAAAATTCACCCGTCAGTTTGAATCTGTTTGTTTTCTTTGCACAGAAAGTTTTATATATTTTTAAATAAATGTCAGAATATTTAACTCTGGCAGCATTAAAATAACAGAGATACTTGCAAGTGTACTCTGGCGAAATGATCCCGAGATAGATGGAGAGAGACGGAGAGCTAAAGAGAGAGAGAGAGAGAGAGAGAGAGAGAGAGGCATTTGGACTAACGCAATAAACGCGTGCGATAATATTCCGAATAATAAATATCAGGATGTAAATCCATTGGCAGAGCCTAACGTCGAGCATAAATCAGCAGGCAGCTAGAGAGAGGAGGGAGGGGTGGCGAAGGGGGAGGCAATATGGCCGGAGGCTCGCGAGCGCGATATGCGCCATCCGTCCGTCCATCCATTCGAGACATTCCAAAACGTATAACACCTCTCTACCTTCACAGTCTCGAGCTGCACTGGGGCTGGCCTCTCTCTCTCTCTCTCTCTCTCTCTCTCTCTCACTTGGACGCGCACTCCGCTCGTAAACTCGTCAAAGAGCTGCGCGCTCGGGGACTCGCGAAATAGCATTAACTACCGGGATAATACAATCCGCCGGCGGAGGAACGGAGGAGCACACGGACGGAGAGGAGACGAAGAGCGGAGAAAAAACGATCGATGAAATTACACGCTGTATAGCCCCGAGTCAGGGGGAGGCGAGGGGGGCGCTTGTAAAACCAAGTGGGAGAGCCGGATTTATGAGATCGATCATCTTTAGTGGGAGCTGCGTACTGCAAGCCTTCGCGACATTTTGCATGTCGTTCGCTGATTCCCGTGTAGGGAAAACTCAATGTTTTTTACAGTGAATTTTACTATTAATTAGTTTAATTAGGAGGCGTGGATCGGGTCAGTTTTTCTATAGCAAATATTCAGAGAATGGATGGGGTTATTAATGAATCTTCGCTGAAAAATATGCGCTGATTTTAAGTAAAATAAGAGTTTGTTTACTGAACTCTCTGAATCTGAGGCAGGTTAAACGTATGCCACTAATTCAATTAGTGGGGTACTTTTCGCTAAGAATATGTGAGATATTTTCACTAAGACTATTCACATAAGATTAGTGAAATCGCAGAATTTTCACTAATTCAAATTTAGAGATAAAATAGAGTGACTTTTCGCTGAATATTAATATATTATTTTAATGTGAAAAATAGTTACTTAATCCAATAAATAAAACATTAAGGCTATACGATTCGATATTTGAATAGATTAATTCGAATTTCAAATTTGTAGGATGATCTAAAGTACTCTATAAAGTATCCGAATTTTTCGGATTCAATAACTGGAATCTACGGTTTCTAGGATCCAATATTCGGATCTTTATAATGCTCAATTCAATTGCAATTTGTTTAAAATATACTTTATGATAATCCTTAATTGTAAGCTTTCAAGAATGTTCAGTGCCTTCTGATCGCTGCTTGTGCTTGATAAAAAATTGATCAGTTCTTTTATTTGATAAATTTTTAATTTTTCTCTGGCTCGTGGTCTGACTTGTTTCTAGAAAAAAGAATCAGTGAAATATCTCTATTGAAACAGTGAATTCAAGAATCACTATTGAAAATCAGTGAAAATTTCACTGAAACTGATTTATAGCGTGTACGAGGGCATTACAAAGAAGGAGAGCGACCGTAGACTATATAATTTTTATATTCGTCTGAAATTTTTTGACGAAACAACGGAATAAAGTAGGCAGCTTTGAGTATCTCTTTTCTTTTTTCTTTTTTTGTTTGGCATGAAGTCTGCCGAGATTAGAGGAAGGGCCTGTTCCAGCGAGAGAGCTGATGATCCGGAGTTTTCGATTTTAGAGGCACGCTAATTAATCCAATTATCGGCCGCTTTGTAGCATTACGAAATAAAAAAAAAAAAAAAGAGAGAAGCGCCGTTATTATGATGCGGGACTCGCACTTACAGGCGAGTCGAGTGTGTGCGAGGGGCGTCGGGGCGAGATTTCGGGAAGTTGCTTTTATTTCAAGAGCAGCTCGCGTCTCGGCTCGGCCGTTCAGTCACGCAATGCATCGGAGCCTGATTCGTGGAAGATCCCAACTACGCTTTTTTACGCTCAAATCTTTCCTCTTTTTTTCTCTTTCCTCACTCGCTAAGCTCTTTTTTTTCGACTTCGACATTTCGGGAGATCAAACTGCCTTTGGCCGACCTTATTATAAGGTACTAAAAAAATTACTCCAGATCAATCTGCTGCTAAGGGAAGGAGAACTGGAGAGAAGTACAAGCGACCAGTTAGCTTTTGGACCAATTTCATGTATAATTTAATACAAAAAATTATTGTTTTTTTTTTATTTATAATTTATAAAGTTACTAGGAAAATCGAATTTTTGAGGATAGAAAATCAATTTAGCTCATTTATTAACTCGTATCTCATTCATTTGTATTAATGAAATACAGAAACATTAACTGAGTGGATTTTATTGCACTACGTAAGTCTTTTTTCATATTCTATTGAGAGATATAGCTTATTTAATGATTTAAATAACTTAAAAAATATAAATAATCTCCATTACACTTCTAATTATAATCAAATTCCTTCTTATAATGCTTCTATATCGACTTACAGGCGATAAGCGCCCATAATACCGTGAGAGTGAATGAGAGCAGAATTAAAAAGAAAAAAAGGAAAAAAATTGAGTGTGAACGATTGTCGATTACTGGTAGTGGCCCAACTGGCCGCAGGGTGTGCAGCATGTACCTGTTTTAAAGTATAAACGAGAGGAAACTAATTTGTCGCATAAGCTGGAATTGTATTATGTCTGACGCTGGTATTTTCTTTGCACAATTTGTCACGTAAATTCAATAAGTTAATCTTCCTATTAACGATTTATTTTACTCTGATTTTCCTCCTTTTGTAAATCCGTCGAAATGAAATTTGTAGTTGCATTATCGTAATAAAATAAATTCGTAAAAAAAATAAATAAAAATAAAAGTGAATTAAATCCAAGTGAAGAGTTGACGATCTCAAAAAAATAATAAAATAAAAGTTGCCGCAAGCGAAGCCTTTCATAAACGCAAAGGGCGGTATCCTATTTCTTACATTAGTTCTTACACGCCAAGCGGTTCAACTCATAATTCATTTGCAGCGGATGATGGTAGTTCTTTTGAAATAAATTAAGTCCGTAATAAATTGAACTAAAATGAAATAGGTAGTGATCGACTGATTTCGCGGTGTTGCGCAATACTTTTAACCGAATGTATAGATGAACTTTCGAGCTTTCGATCGATTTGAAGAAATGCATGCATATGACTCAGTCATAAAAATTAAAATAGCTAATTTTTTGTCTGACGCAATTTTTCCGTCAGCAGATATAAGAATAAAGAGAGCCGCTCGAAGTTGAAATAAAAAATGCAGTAAATTAAATGAGTATTAAAAAAATTAATATACGTAGCATAATTCCAGTATGATATATCCAATAGAGATCTCAAATAAAACGCAAATACAAATAAAACGCGCGGCGAGGTATGTACTGAAAAAAAATGATTGAGGTTAAAATTATTATTTTTTATGGAATCCTGGAGGCATACTATGATACTAAGGTATCTTACGGGTAAAAATGAAAATTTTTGCTTAATGGCAATGAATCCTATTACTACAATATAAAGTAAATATTGCAATCGAAATTCTACGAACTTAGTAAAAATTGTCAGAATTTAAGGAATTCCACGATTTCTTTGACAGGTTAATTAGTAATTTTTACATTTCCAGTCTCCCCGTATAGTAATAAAATTTAAGTGAAATTCTAGTAATACTTCTAAATTATCTGATTTTAAAGATCCATCCTCGCGGTGCCAAAAACGACAGTAAAAATTCTCACAAATTTTTTTTTTCACTGTAGCAAGAAGATGAACAGACAGACAGCGAGGTGAAAATATTGGCATTCGAGGAGGACAAGCAAAGAGAGTAGAAGTGTAATTAGAGAGCATTTGCCAGAGTCGAGAGAATATACGCGTACGCAATCGTTACCTTGCCGCTAATATAAAGCTGCATATCAGCTTAAGGCTGGCGAGCTAACTTAATTAGTCGCATTATTGGCGGATCGGATAATATGCTACGAAGGGGTTCTTTCTTCTTCTTGCTCGTTGTCTCCCTCCCCGGGCGCCTCGGGCTCGCTCCGGGGGCATATTAGTAACAGAATCCGTACAAGGCGCGCCTCGCGTTTGATATTACCAACGCGGTTGCGAACCGAACGTCTTTCCACTTTTTTTTTCTGCGCGCGACTTATTCACCTCCTCCGCCGGCGACCGACTCAATCGATTGCGTCCAAGACGGCGATGCGTCGAAACCTTGCATAATCCGGGGCCGAACCGTATATATCATGTCGCGCCAGCCTAGGGGTGCTGCGCAATCTTATTTCACCCTTATAAGTGGTAGAAACCCTTCGGGTATACAAATATCACCGAGTTAGCTCTCATCGACGTTATTAATTTCATCCAGAAATTGATATCGCGGCGCTACCTTTCAGCGACGTTATTAATTGCATCCAGAAAGGGGTAGGTTTTAATTTCACACTCGTCTGGAGAGTGTCCCACATCTGGATCACCGGATTTAAAACCGGATGAAACTTTTGAGACTGTTTGCTAGTATAGCATAAGTCATGAAATAAAGCACACTAATTTTTAATCTTTGATCTTTTGCATATAGTGGATGAAATCCTACGTGGATCCAAATAATGTTCCCTGCCTTCCCTGCGATCCCTACTTACTAAATCTTTGCCTTTTTCTACACTAGCAAAATCCAGCGCGCTTACCTTTCTCTTTCTACTATTGACTTATTTATGGGCTAGAAATTTTGAATTTAGGCGCCGATCACGAACCAATCGCATTGACGTTTTCGAGGCTTCACAACATCCGGTCATCACTTCTTTAAGAGAGGATGAGGATATCGTCGCCTTTCCTCTCATATGCGTTATATACAAAAAGTTCATCCAGAAACGACAGGCTGCAAACACATAAATATACACACAGGTGCAGCATAATTCAGCTAAACCTTGGCAACTTTCAAAGAAGAGTGGTAAAACGTTCCTATATATACTTTGTCTCAGAAATTTGGCCAGTTATATAGCAGTAGCTCGGACATTGCGGAGGAAAGTAAAAAAAGTGGAGCACATTGGCTCCTAATGATATAATACAGGCGTCTGCAGCGCGTCTAATGCACAGAGAGCGAGCGCTCTAACAGCGAAACAATTGTAGAAATCCGTTCCGCAAGCAGTTATTACCACCTGTCTGAGTCCGTCGAGCGAGCCAGGGCTATATGCCTCGAGAATTTCAAACTCGGGCCATGGGCAATGTTTGTCCATACGAGGAGAGTCGTCGGCGGGCCGGTCACGAATGCTCCTCGAGTCCAGGCGAAAATCAAAGTACCAGAAGAGAGTTCTCCAGCCGTGTCATTTGGAGAGGGGACGCGCGTAATTATACGCGGCCTCGGAGCTGGATGTGTACGAGAGAGGATCAATAATAGAAAGGACGCAGGGTATGGGGGGGACCGAGAATCCATAAGGGATAAATGATCCTAAACGCCTAAACGCCTCGCCGTCTCGACTATAGTCGACTAGTCCGACTTTCGGGGCAGAAATGGAGTCGGGAGAGAGGAGAATGGCCGAAGGGTGGGAGGGGGGCGCGGAGCACACGTTGCACTCCGCGGAATTTCGGCTATTAAAGCCAAACCCCGAACGGCCTATAAAATTCGTCTGGGCCCTCTTCCTCTTTCTCCCTTCGCGCGTATTATATAGTTTGTCTGCCGGCCAACTATTAACCTCTGTGGTTATACTCTCGCTTCTCCTCCTCTCCCCGTGCCAACGCATACACAGGTGTTTGCGACGACGCCTCCTCTCCCTCCCCCCCCCCCCTTCCGCCTTTTCCTGCCATCTCGTTTTTTATTCTCGCTTTGATCGGCTGATCGAAATTTTCGATAAATCTATACCTATGTGTGCAGGTTGTATCGCATCGGTTGTACGCCTACAGAAATGGGCGCGCTGAAATGACTGCTGCATCGAGAAATTTGCAGTGACTTCATAGTATCTATACTTGAATTATGCGTATTCTAGGTACAGTATTTTTAAGTAATCGTGGAAATAATTTCAAGTTGAAATCAATATGAAAATAGGAAAACGGTGATGTTATTTGTTAGATGACTTCATGTTCTTTTCCCTTTGAATTTATTATTTCATGTATTTGATACCATCATTTTGCTGCCGTAAATCCTGAGAATACGTTTTTAAATGTTATTTTAATGCTCTTTTGAGCAGATGAATATAAAATCAGTTTTGAATTTTTACCAGGGCAAAATTTTAAGTACTAGGAATCAAGCACGCAACTAAATTTCCATCTTAAATGTAAAATATAAATCATGAAAGCATCATTATTTTCTCTTATTAATTTATGTAAATAACATTCTCTCACAAAAAAAACGTACGTATTTAAATTAAAATGCAAAATTTCTAAACAAATTTTTGAATTTTGGCGCCATTATATAAGATAATAGGAATAACAACATTGCTAAAAATTTCTCTCCACGCAGCGTAATTAGTTTGTTGTATCAATGCTTTTTACCAATTTTGCCATGGCCATCTGTACCTATACGGAACAATTCTTTTAATGAGGTACACATATTTCATAGCCATAAAAATGTGAAAATACGTGTGTGCCAGGGCTTCGAGCGAAGCCGGAGCTTCGCGTATGAACCGGTTCATTTACTGCGCTCGTCTCGTAAAACTCGTGAAACAGTCGAAAATATACCATACGAGCCAGCCCGAGCCGAATCATACCTTGTATATGTTTCGTCGGCATGCCGGCATCCTGGTGTACCCATGTGCGCGCGCACCAGGCCGCCCTCGAATAAAAGTGCGCGAGCTCGTGCATCAAAGCCAACTCTCCGAGACTACGCCTGTGTAATTACGCAAATTTTTTTACCAAAATTCGCTCAACTTTTTTTCGAGCGAATACCGCTGTGAAAAAAAAAAATATCGCGGACAAAAAGTACCCACTTGGAGCGCGAGCAACAAAGGCCTTAACAATCAGCTTGCATCTTTTTTTTTCTTTATCCTTATATACATTTTCTCAATCTTTATTTTGTTATAATCGATGTCATTAAGATAAATTATTGTAGGAAAAATGTTTGCATTGATAACATAAGTGATATTGTTTTACTTACAATTTTATTGTAAAAGCGATTCGATCAGAATAACAATGAAATAAAAATGTTTAGACTACAAAAGCTCAACATTTGTGTTATTTATTTATTTCATATTAAACGGAGAATTCGTCCTTGTGTAAAAGTAGAAGAGAATGTAAAAGTACAAATTGATAAATTAAATTATCTTGATATGAGTGTGTTTTCAAAATGCTGCTTACATTTTTTTACAATGAGAAATTAGTTTAACTGTTAAGTTTTTATCTTCCAGTTTACAATGTACGACTGAGTGTTCCTATTCACGAGTAGACTCGTAATTCTAACTTTGGTTTCTATTCAGCTTTAAATCTCATTTAGAGATTCTGGAATTCGCTTCCCACACACGATCTCTTCTTTGAACCAGATTAGCCAGTAAAACTGATAGTAAAATTTTTACTAAAAAAGTTACTAACTTATTTGACAATATTTTTAAGTTACTAATTAATTCTAGGGTCACAGTTATTATTCTCAGTTTCAATTTCAAGCCTTTAAATATAATAAATGTAAATGTAATTGTAATACCTTTTGCAGTATTGCAATTATTCCCTAAATTTGATCAAGTAAAAATTAGTAGAATTTTCGCTGGATCAAATTTACAAAGTTATGTAAGAACTTCAGGTCTGCAGGAAAATAAAACTCTTTCCAATAGTAAAAAAAAAAACGATTCATTACACACATAAAGTTTTTCTTTTCACTGCAACCGGAATAATCGAAGCGTAAAAAAGGAGGCGTGGTACAGCGAGGGTTGAATTACAGCTCATTGCCTTTTTCACATCGCATAAGTAAATAAAAGGAAAAGGAGACAGAGAGAGAAAGAGAAAGACAGAAAGAGCTCATAAAGTTTCTAAGAATGTAAAATGTAAAACAGCGCCCGAAGGAAATTGCAATTATCGCGAACGAATTATGCGCATCAACACACAAACGCACACGCGCACAGAAACGACCCAAAGTGCGAAGGATCTAAGAGAGTAACCGCAGTGGCTGACAAGATCGCACTAGAACCCATGAAAAGTGACAAGCGAAGCCGCTGCCAGTGTGCACTTGCACAGCTCGCCTTGCACTTTTCTGCGGCGACCATAGAGGGGATCGCGTTGCAGCTCGCGAAACCTCGCCGTTTGTGGCCGCGACTCTCTCGACATTGTCTCCTGAGCGCGCGGCTACGGCGACTCTAAAACTCTAACTCACTGCGAACGATCGACCGTTGAAGCGAATATACGAGAGGAGAGGTGTGGCTCCTCGCAAAGAGAATATTTATCAGCGTTTAATTTGCATAGACGAGTTATGAAAATAATTGAAAAAAAAAGAGAGAGAAGAGAAAAGAAAAAACAATTCCACGAAGGTGGAAATTTAAAATACGAATGCAAAATAAAGGGTGAAACGAAAGAAGAGAGAGAGAGAGAGAGAGAGAGAGAGAGAGAGAGAGAGAGAGAGAGAGAGAGAGAGAGAGCGAGAGAGAGAGAGAGAGAGAGGAAAAAAAGAAATTTCACAGTGCAGCTGTAAGGCGGTCTTTATCTCGGTCTTGTTCCTTCTTGCTTGTATATAGTTGCACGTGTGATGGACAAGAGAGAGGGAGAGAGAGAAAGCGCGAGGGGACGTACGGTAAGTACATAGGAGGAGACGTTTATATACCCCGGCGATGTCTATAACGCCTCGAGTTACGAGACGCGTTTACGAGCGAGTGCAACTCGCGCGCCAGACGTCCCACTCCAGCGGGCGCGCGAACGACATAGGAAGATAAGAGGGAAAGAGGGAGGGAGAGGGAATGCTGAGAGAATTTCGCAAAGGAGCGACATACACACGCGGAAAGAGCTCGCGGCGATGCGGCCAGGAGGCTCCGAAATATCTTCAATTCCCCTGCCTCCCCCGGCTTGGGAAGCGAGGCTGCGTGCATTGTTCGTCAAGACCTCGACGCGTTTTTCTAATCCATCGCTCCGATTTTCCGTTATCGTGTCGAGGAGGTGTTACGAGAGAGATATTTAATCGCTTTCCGTCACGATTTCTTTTTGTTCGGAAATTGTTTGTATACAGTGTACGTGAACTGTTCAAAAATTGTTTGTAAAATGTTTTTTTTTTTTTTAAATATTCTAAAATTAGCCGTAAAATTGTTCTACATTAATTTGTAAAATTGTTCTACTTTTATTCGTAACATTGTTTTACATTTGTTCGTAAAATTGTTCTACATTGTTCGTAAAATATTCGAAAAACGTTCGAAAATTAAGAAGAGAAATTAACAAAATCACTCACAACTGCTTTCATGTTTATCAATTTCGAGATTTCGCAATTCAATAAGTTTCAATTCGATCATATTACAATGCATTTTAATCTAATGTAAGGGAAATATACGAGTTAAATACACTTGCCAATATAAGACCGAGGGCTAATGAGTTTTCCATGATAGATCAGTTTTAAATTCACTACTAAAAATTGCAATAACATTAATTCAAAAATTACAATAAGATCTTGTAAAATTTACAAAAGCTGTAACAAACTGTGCTATACTAGAGAATACGGCGCGCTATGCGCGCCCTAGAGGTTCACGATTATTTCACCTTATTGAAAGAAAAACAATTGAAATTTGGTTTTTTTTTATCGAAAATTCAAAATCATTTCGAGATTTTCGAACAAAAGATCGAAATCTCGAACGCTCAATTTATATAATGCCAGTATAGCTACAGTATAGTACAGTTACAGCTATAGTAAATTTTGAAGAAAAAAAACTATAGTGTAACTATTACAAAAAACTAAATTGCAATTATTCCAATAATGTCAGTCTGACTTTCCACAGACAAACCTGACCTAATTAAAATTGACTATTGCAATTTTCAGTACATCCTTTCTCTCGCTGTACGTCAGTATTTTGCAATCGTTTTCATTAATTAGGCTGCTAAGTAAAAAGCACAAAATCGGCATTTTTGACAGACACTTAACGAGGTCAACCACTCGAAAAAAAAACGATGAATGCAATTCGTAACTCAAGAAGGCAACTCTACTCGAAAAGTACCTTCTTTTCTTTCTTTTTTATCACCTTCGAGTGCGCGGGCTTTCGGAAAATATCATAGATTTTTTTCCAATTTCAGCGACACAATTAGTATTAACGTCGGTTGCATTATGCGAGGAGAATTCTCGCACATTGAATAGCCGACGTAAATGTCAAATGACATTACAAAGTAAAGGCGGCTTCTAATTAGCGGGTTGAATAGAATCCAATTTGCGGATTGCCATCAAATGATACTTCCATCCCCGGTATATTGGCGCCTCCTTTTACCCGCCGGCTTCCATATAAATACAGGCAATAAAACAAACGGCACATAACTCACGTGCATCTCAACGAGTCGCTCGCTCGCGCAGATCTCACATATAGTAGAATCTCGCGGCTCCCAAGGTTACGAAACGCGACAAAAGAATGCTGCTTGACGGAAAAAGGCCCGCGGATCGAGTCCCGAGTTAAGCTGCAGTTTCACCCCCTTCGCCTTTTTTTACGACCGCCGTAGTCACGTGACTATGTATTTGTACATTTTCTTATTATTTTTATTTGTTTATCCACTTTAAACGAACTGAGAGCCAAATAACTAGAAATCAACAATATCATATTGTATTATTACTCTAATAGAGATAAAGAGCTCTTCTTTTATACAAATATTTTATTAAATGTATAAACAAAATATATCTATAAAAAAATACTCAAGAATATTGCATTCAACTCCAATGTGATGAAGAAAGTAGCTGAATACAGTATAATACGATTTTTTAAATAATTTTTTTATAAATAAATTTAAATAAAAAACGTGACTTTTTTCGGAAATTTGAAGAGTGTGCTATTTTTCGTTAGAAACAGCGTTTCTAAAAGTTAAATGTTATTCAAGTTTTTCATTTTTTTCAAATGTTTTTCACATTTTTAACGAAATAAAATAATTTTAATTTAAACGCAGTATATCTACTGAATATTAAAAAAATATCATTCGCCACGACTATTTTATTCGAAGGACTTTCAGAAATTAGGTTGATAATGGAATTACGATAAACGTGTAATTGCGGTATAATTGCGATTTCCGCACACTGACGATTACGACCAATTAATAACGAACCGCCAGCCAACGTGTATAAAATAGTGAACGGCGATTCTGTAGAAATAATCGATTCCAAAAAATCGACTCCTAAAAAGTATCGATACTTTAGAAACGATCATTTCATAAGAAAAAGTATCTATAAGAATCAAAGAATCGATTCTTACTGAAATAGATAATTTCCGATGTACAAAGGACAAAGGAAAAGGATTATAGTGATCCGTCGTTATTGCAAATATCTATAAAAAATTATTATTATGAGAGAATGGAGAGTTTCGTATATGAATTCATTAAGAAAAAGTAATCGTAAGTATCAAAATTGTATATACAGTAAAAATTACTATACCGAATTGGAAAGTGGTTACAGACTGCCATTACGAAAACAATTACCATACTGTATAATAAAATTTGTCATAAATGTAAAAATTATAATACTGTCTGACAAATTTTTCTATATTTTTGGTAAATTTTACTGTAACGTAATAGTATGGTAATTTAGTTCATAATGACAGTCTGTAACCACTTTCCCACACAGTATAGTAATTTTTACTAAAAATGCAGTAATTTTTACTAAACATTTCTCTCAGTGTACTAATATACATTTTATATTTGACCTTTAATTCAATTCTCAATTTCTCATTTAAAAAGTTCATCAATTCTTCAGTATCCATTTGTAAAAAGTATATATATATTATCTAGTACAACAATCGATTCTTCATAAAAAGAATCGGTCGATTCTTAACGAACAGTAGACTCGCCCTTCACTAATAAAATAAAGAACACAGTGACAGTAAGCAAGTAAAATAAAGCAAAGGAGAATGTGGGAATCTGAGGAAAATATTAAGACTGTCGGCTCGGCAAGAAGGGAGGGGAGAGCACAGCGAAATGCTCGAAAGTTGCTGGCTTCGCGCTGGGCCACTCCGCAGCCCCGGCCAGTCGCGGACAGCGTGGCAGGGACTGTGCGCGCGCGCGAGAGCAGCGGTTGGCAGCGGCACGGCCTCCCGGCCTCCGCGGGCCATTAAATTAATAATTTGTGGTCGACAGCGCCATTGTAAAATCCGATGCAATCATTGTAATATGCTGGATTTTATTATCGGCGCGCGGCAGAGCCGATATGGCGCATGCTAATTTACTGCTAATTGTATTCCTTGCCGAGCGCAAGAAGCGCGCGCGCGCGCGCCGAGCGAGCAGCGAGCGCGCGTAGGCACCTTCACTTCGCTGCGACAATGATGTCTCTGTACGCGCAATAATATAATCCGTTCGTTTCCGCGTTCGACGCCAAGCGTCTCCAGTAGCTGGCGCTCTTTTGCCTACTTACGCGCTTCTGAGCGCGGGACTGCAGTGTGCATATCTGTATTATACTTGCGGCGCGCACCACGACGCATCAGGCAGGCGAGCAGCGCGAAAAAATTCAATTCTCTTTTGCCGTTAGGGTAAACTAATTTTTCGTTCTTCTTTGCGCGTTTTTTTTGCGACGCGTGAATTCGACGGTGACTTGAGTATATATTGTGTATATATATTGGCACGCTGTGGATGTCTTCATTATTTTATTGAAGATTTGGATAACTATTGTGCTGCTATTTAAAATGTGAATTATAGTGAAATATTTCTACAATTTTACTAATATCGTGTTAATGGTTACTTATGTTTTCAATCGAAAGTATGGCTACATTTAATTAAAAACGCTGTTAATGGAACTTATAAAATGCTTTCTCGTAGAGATGATTATACGAGAGAAATTACTATACGGTTTTGTAACACATGGACAGACTCAACAAATAAAAAATGTTACTAGAAAGGATAGACTAGCAAATTTTACTATCCTTTCTAGTAAAATTTTTGATTTGTCGAGTCTGTCCCTGCGTTACAAAACATAGTATAGTAAATAGTAATTTTTACAAGAACTTTTCTCTCCGTACGAATATTGTAAAAGAGCGAAATAAAATATGTATTTATTTGTATTTATAAAATATATAAGTTGCAGTAAAATTCAAAGCTAATCTCGAAAAATTATAGAAAATTTCAAACAAGCTTAAAATAATTCAATATTTAAGCAAACTTTGAAACTTAAATAAAGTCATGTAATTATCAACGTTTTATTGTTTTACGTAATATGCGAAAATTCTAGAGTTTTTATTTTTATTAAATAGTACAAAAGCTCGAATATTGATACAAAGAAAGCAGAAAAGAAGACAAGAGGGTTTTAAAGCGAAGGGTGCCGAGTTAAGGAAAAGAAAGAGAGAGCCGACTGACCGAGCGGTAATCGGGCTCGCACGTGCCCACCGCATGTTTCCGAATATCTCGTCAACTCAAATGAAAGAGGAGCTTCAATTTCCGCTCTCGTAAAATGATCGGCTCCACGTTTCGCTTCCCCGTCCGTTTTTCCGTTAGAAATTCCCATTAATTATCTTAACTTTCAATCGCAAGTATAATAGGTGCTGAAAAGACCTTATACACAAGTGCAGTTTGACAAAAAAGGGCTCTATATAAATTAAAATCGCAATTATAAAATAAGTTATATATAAATTACAATCGAAATAGTAAAAAACACAAGAGTAATAAAATTTAAAAGAAATTTTACTAATTTATTACATTTCCGGTTAAATGGCGCCAAATTTAAAAATCTAAACTCAAAACTGTAAAATACGAATAAAAAAAGAGGGCGCGCTGGATTTTGCTGGCAAGAAGAAAAGTTAGAGTAGTCAGTCGAATTCGTCGGTGGCAAAGCCATCCCCTGGAATGATACAATCCCTCCGAGGGCAAGGCTATAGAGAAATGCTTTCTGCGGAATTACACGTGCTGCGCTGAAAGCTCTCGCGAGCGCGAGTCGGGTATAGACACACGGAGCGTGCAAGAGCGAAGGTACCAGGTCTCGAACGGTGCTGGCTAATGGCTCGCTGGCATGCTAACTGCGATGTATGCGCCCCGGTGCCATATAGTCAGTCTGCAGACCGACACTTATTTCTTACGCCGGATATTGCACACAAGCCTAAATATTTTTACTTTACGTTCACGTGTTGTTTTAATTTTTTTTTCCAAACGACATATGTATGCAGAACAAAAAGTCTCTCGTATACGCGAGCTGCACTATTGTATATACGGACTTCGAGAAGGATATCGTTGAAATCGAAGGAGAAAGATAAATCGATCCCCGATTTATTTATTAATTTTTTAATTTTTTTTTTATACGAATATTAAAAAAATCGTACGAGAATAAAATATTGTACTTTCTTAAGTTAAGTTACTGAAAAGGTGCTAAAATTAGTAGAAATTGCTTTATTAATCATTTAATTAAATTGTCAAGCTTTTTCCAATTTCTCCTTCTAAACCTAATTATTTTAGTGGCATTTCGTTAATTATTCTAGTTTTTTTTCCTAATTCAACTTTAGATATTAAAGTTGGCGAGGAGGAAATCGTTAGACTAGAAAGAGAAAGAGAAATTGATCCTCGATTTTTTTAAAACGACTGCATTATATGCTCTCTAATTCTACAAACATGAAATTGACTTAGAAAATGTGAATAATAACATGTGTTATGTGAAATATCGATCACTTATTTCCACAGGTACAATACCACACTAATATTTACATTTTCTGAATGAATTTCGCACATTTTCAGATTTATATACATCAACACAAAAAAAAAACCCTCGCAGCAGTATAAAAAACTACTGCAGAACCTCTACGAGGAGAGCAAATCGGAATTGAAATCGAAGTAGAAAGACAAATCGATCCGCGACAAATAAGCGAGCAGAATGAACCGCCGCGCCAGTTTATACTCAAGTTTACTCAATATCTCTCGTACGTACGTGGCGTGTTCTACTAAAAAGATCAGTGCAGTTTTAATATCCAAGTATTTAGGTTATTTCGCAGATACTGGAACAGGTGAAACCTGGCTCACCGACGCGCGCACAGACGCGCATATACGTATACACAGCCATACGAACGTACACAGAGAGGCGGCCCCGAGTCCGCTCGGGCGGACGGAGCGCGGGAGAGCCGAAGGAGCAGAGAGTCGATTCCCTAGGCGGTGTGCTTTAATAGTCACGGAATAGAGGCCTTGGCTCGGATCGTAAAAATATAATTGCATCGATTGCAACAACGTTATCTAGGCACCACCGCCGACGACGGATAATGATACGTGTCGGTGTTATGACACTTGGCTGACTCTATCTGTGTGCGTGACTTAGACTTTGCGCGCGAGCGCGCGCCGCGGTTGAAAGTGCGCCTGCCTCGCCGCTTGCGCAATGCAAATCTGAACATCACCGATTTTTCAGCCGCTGCGGCGGCGGAGTCCATTACCTTACCGAATATTCATCGACGAACTGGGCTAACTGGGAATAAAAATAGCAAATGGAAAATTGTAGCTGACAAACTGCGCTTTTGTTTATATATATATTTTTGGAGAACTGGGGTAAAATAAATTCTTTGAAAACTATAAGTATACTATAAGAATGATATTCACATGTATTAGCTAGGTTCTGGAAGCGTTTACTATTTTACTCTATACTGCGAAAAAAGTGTCTTATAAAAATCAAATTTCTGAAGTTAGATAATTAATCAATCAGAACGACACTTATAGTCTAGGAGCAGGGAACTTTTTCGTCTTATTTCTATGTATTTTTATACGCTGAACACGAATTTCGAGGGTGAATTGTCCAAAAGTGTACAGGTAATAATTTGTTATTAACAATTTAATCGTTTAAATGGCTTCAGGAAGAAATCTAAATCCATTATTGAGTTCCAACAAAAACCGAAATGTTTCGGATGAAATAAGGAATAATTTCCATTTTGATTTTTGCAAAAATATTAATTAGAACCGAAGATATTACAAAATTAGTACAATGAAGGTTTAGCATACGTGCATACGCGCTGTGCGCGCGGCCTTTTTTGCACTAATTTTGCAATATCTTCAGTTCTAATTAATATTTTTGCAAAAATCAAAATGGAAATTATTCCTTATTTCATCCGGAACATTTCTGTCTTTGTTGAAACTCAATAATGGAATTAATAAACAGTGAAATTGTTAATAACAAATTACCTGTACACTTTTGAACAATTCACCCTCGAAATTCGTGTTCAGCGTACAAAAATACATTAAAATAACATTCAACATTACATGAACCTGTAATCCCGACGAAAAAGTATCCTGCTCCTAGACTAACTTACTTTTTACTAACCTATTTATAATTAAAACAAATTTTAGAATAATTAAAAAAATGTTATAAACTTTAAGATCTACGAATGAAATTATACAAACAACTTCTTTGATTAATTAAATCGAAATAATTAAATCGTTTTGAATTTTACTGACAGTCAATTGTACAGTAATTTTTATCACAGTAAATTTTTACAAAACTTTTTTCTCATTGTAGTACTTTAAAAATGACAGATTAAATAGACCTTTTTTGAAATGAGTTCTTTTTTCGTTAGAGGCGAAGATACAGTATAGCAGGCATTGGAAAATAAAAATTGATAATGCTATCTACTGTAATATTTAGTGCGCATTTATTATATATAGAAAAGAAAATTATAAAGCGTCGGGGAAACAATAAACGCTCGGCGTATACTAACAATGTTTTGCATAAAATTGTCACACAGCGCTATTTTCCCACGATTATTTTCCATTATAGTCCGAGGCTATTTTATGATTGTTCTTTTAGTGCAGGCCTCTCTCCGCATTTTTCCGATATTCCGATATTAATAAAGAAAAAACATCGTCATAAAAACGACCGTGCATTTGGCAAGAAGGGGGGTATGTGGCGTTGCGACAAGAGGAAAAAGCGGCAAAAAGAAGGAAAAACAAAGAAATTAATTCAAGCTAACATCGACATTGTGTGTACAATTATCGGTAGTTTACTTGCCGATAAAGACTATTATTTACCAATATTATGATCAGTTTATCATATTTCGAAAATAATAATAGCCTCCGCGCTGCGGGTTACACTATATGTTCCTGCTTAAAATGAACATTTTTTTTCTTTTACAACTTTTATGCCGAAGTACATGAGAATATCGAGGGAGTCGAGCGTTGAACAGTGCACAGTTTGTGCGGCCTATAAACAATTACTGAGCGACAAGGTGTGCGCCGTTTCGCGTCAGGCAACAATGCAACGGCTAATTGCTACATCGGAAGGTGGTAAGAGGAAAAGAATCGAAAGAAAAAAAAAAGGTGGGGGGAGGCGAAAGAAGTGGTCCGATATATCGAGGACAAGGCGAGTCCGGTCGATTAATAATTGCGTTTTACGGGAGGAAAATGATAGTCGTGCGCAACGCGGCTACCATCGATCTAATTGCTCCGAAGGGGCGGAATGAAGGAAAAAGTCAACTTTTGTTTTCCTTGCGCCGCAATTATAATTTGTCTACGCAGCTCCGAAGAGAAAAAGGGCAGTGCGCGGTATTTTCGCGAGAAAAATAATGCGTTTCATTTTATATTGCCTAGACTCTTGTTTTCTTACATTTCCAATTTTTTTTTCTTCTCGCTTCGGTCGGCTATTTCATTTTTTAACAAGGTCTATTCATCAGTATTAAAAAAAAAAAAAAAAAAATACTGAATCAATTCCAAACTCTAAAATCCATACTCTAAGAATAATAGGCGAAATATCGCGTTTTGTTATCCCGAATCTCGATCTCGAATTTCGAACTCGAATTTGATTTTCTAGAAAAAAAAAATTGAATGTTGAGAGAGAAAGATTGTCATCGTAGCCTAAAAAATGATTACGAGCACGCGTAGCGCAAAAATCTCTAGTGCTTTTTAAAGTGAATTGGGAATATTATCCAAAAAATATAAGATGATTTGAAATATTTTTTAGGTATATATAGAACATTATTGGGAGCGTAAACTTACTTGAAATAATATTTCACTGATCAAATGTAAACGGCTTCGATTATTCAAATTAAAATATTAAAAATATTCGTTAAATTAGTCACTTTGGAGCGATTTAACCGAAATCTATGAAATCGCTTAGCGTATTTGCAAATTCTGATAAAAAAATGAAATGATAATAATGGTTTTAAAAAATCTACAGTTTTACAGAAAAACAATGAAGGAATCATGATTAATGCAAACTACTGTTTATCGTTTACTGGTAGGCATTTGAAAACGAGAAACAAGCGGGAACGTAAACAAAACGTCGAGTTCGTATATTATACGATTGCTTGTCGCCTCGGGGCGAGAGGGAACCCTGCTTTCCTCGCGAAACCCCCCGAACCTCCTTTAAAAAACTGCTTTTACGTAAAGTTGAAAGGCTAACGCGAGGAATTTGTAAAATTAGTCACCAGAACTTAAATATTCGACGAATCAAGCAAGTATGTAGCGCCGTAGCGGTACCGACTTGTTTGTCAGGACCAAGCAGTTAATGTGCCATACGCCTTATTACTCGGAACCTTAGAAATTACTGCTATTGCTACAAGAGACGTTTTTTGTTATTGGCGATCGGGGCATTGTAAGTGTAACCTTGAACGAATTATTTATTCACTTATTCATTTATTTACTCATTGTTACTGTTAACAAACAGGCAAAAATGCCCTTAAGATACACGGCATGTATAATGTAATAATTACAAAAAATATATTTATACAGTGATGTATAAAATATTTAGAAACAAAATTAAAATTCAGTGCAATTAAAACTTGAAGCCGAATTTATAGCTTACGTTCTTTATTTAGAACAATATTTTAATTAGTTAATTATTAGTTTTTAGTTTAAGTGACTAACTCTTCTAGTTTAAAAAAACAAAAACAAATAATTTTCGACCGAGAGATAAATAGATATAAATTTAAACTTATCCGTAGTGTGCAAAAATATAAAATAAAATCAGACATTTTCTTAGTGTCTTAAAAACGTCTCAAAACTACTTCAAATCCGAATAAGTTAAGTTTTTAAAGAAATCACTGAATTATATGACAGACAAAAAACTTCTATAATTTCGGCTTCGAATAAATAACTCTTTTAGTTTGAAAAACAAAAGATTAAAATTTTCGTTCTCAAAATAAATATAATAATAAACTAAACCGTAGTGTACGCAAAAATATAAAATTAAATTTAACATTTTCTTAGTGTCTTAAAAACAATTCAAAGCTACATTAAATACGCTGTTAAAATTAAAAAAAAAGAACACTGAATTGTAATTTATTTTGATTTTATACAGTTGCGATTGTATGAATGGCGAATGTCAAATTTTTCACCTGTTTTATGTATAAAAAATGATCAATAAAATAAAAAAAATATATAAAAACAGATAATCGCACAATCAATAGTATATAAACGTGCTCTACAAAAGAAAAAAGGAAAGGAGAAGAGGGGACAAGTCGAGGCTGACAAGCGAAGGCAAAGGTGCGCGCGCTCGCGAGCCGCGGGTTCGCTGCTGCGCAGGTAAAGTCCCGGCGAGTCGATGACCCCGAGCAAGCCGGCTCTTCCCCGCGAGCGAGCAAAGAGTCAACAAACGAGCAGCTCGCTTGGCTTGCGCGAGCGCCAAGTTGACCCGACCTTTTCTCGCTTTTTCCAACGTTACGCGGTTCTGGCACCAGACCCGGCATCAATGTACTCTCGCCCCCTCCCTCCCGCCTCTCACCTTTGATTGCCGAATTCAGCAGGACTCTCTCGGACGTTATTATTGTTAAAAGGCGGACGGGTTTTGTCTTCGCTAGTAGGCACTAGGGACTCCCCTTATTCTCCTGAAGTAGATGACATTAGAGTGCTAATGCAGGGAGGCGCGGCGGCGCATATGAAAGAGCAGCGAAGGAGTGAAATGAGGCGAGGTCTCGTTCCGAGTGAGAGGCCCCCTCGTTGAGGCTGATGCGCCGAAAAGAGAGTCGACGAGGCAAATCGTTAATACAAACGGGCCCGCGCAATATTTGACTTGCGTTCGGGTTATTTCGGCCGTGCGGTCCTAAGTAAACGGGAACGCGGTACCACGGGACCGCGGCCGGTCTTGTGGCTACTTCACGGGCATCGGGTAAAGGACTTTTTAACGATCTTCTCTTTCCAGAAAATAATTTCAGCTGCATTAGCTGCTGTATACGTGGACGGCGGTGTCGCCGCGTGGTCGCGCTTATATTTTTTTTTTCATGATGATATCGTCAACCCTGCGACGAAATAATGTAGTTGCAACTTACAGAACTAGCTTAATAACAGTAACTTACAGAATGTTATAGAAAAAGTGTTCGATTTCAGTATTTTTGCTGAAATTGAATACTTTCAAAGGAGTAAAAAATAATCTTTAAGTAATATTTCTCGATTTGTTGGAAATAGAATACTAGTGCTCTAAGAAATGTCAAATTAAAATATACTTGTTACCTAATTCAAAAATATAGTTCAAAGTTATTCTGAAATACTATTAGTCATGGTATTTTACTACCCTGATATTTTTGGAGGAATTAATTATAAATAAAAAACGCGTATTTTAAAAGCTTTTATATAATTGAAAGGATCTGTATCCCGTTTAAGTTTAAATAAATAAATAAATAAATAAATAAATAAATAAATAAATAAATAAATAAATAAATAAATACAGGCCTTTTAAGAAACGTGCTTTTTTCATCAAAGGCAACGAACATGGAGGACCACTCCTTTGAAAAATGTTAAAAGTTCCTTTTATATTCATCGCGAAGGGTGGAGGGATGGGCTCTAAAGTAAAACATTAATTCGAAAGCGGGAGGCGCAAGAAAATTGGCAACGTCCCGAGCAGCGGCAATAGATTGAGTCGTCCTCGAGAAGCCCGCCAGTGCCAACCTTTTTCATCACGTTCGCGTGTTTGGATTTAATAACAGCAAATGTTCGTCAGGGCAAGAAGTAAGCTCATCTTGTCATTTTCTTCGGCCTTATACAAACCCGAGAATGGCCATTGCTATCCGTCGCTCTTTGTATTCATGTGCAAAAAGTGCCGGCTGTTCTAATATTCTCACTCCAAATGCCAAAGGTAAAGTCCGCACGAACGACGTATTCATCGATTTTGGCCATTATATACGCGAATAGACTTAGTAGTAGAAGAGGACTAGACCACCGGATTCACGGATTGTTTTCTTTTTTTTTTAAATTTGAACATTTTTTTATGTCAAAATATATGAATAAAGATTTGATGTTTAATGTCTGAGGCTCTGAAATTTCACGAGGAAATTTATGCAAGAATTTATTTTCCTCTAAAATATCTATTTTCGTTGTGTGATAATAACTCAGCTCGACCCTTAAAACCTAATTTTTTTTAAAGCAAACAATACTTAAAGTTTCATAAAAAATACCACGATTCGAAGTTCTAGAATACTTTCCTTGTAAGTTCTGTATTTGTCTACGTCGTGCGAGGAGAAAAATTTTGTATTACAAAATTGAAAGTCAATTGTAATGTCCTCACACAGACATTATTGAACAAATTACTCTCTAAAGTTATAGTGTAAATTCCACTAATTTTTGTGATTTTTCACTAATTCAACTTTAGAGAGTACAATAATTTATTGTAAAATTTACTATACTCTTAATAGAGTTAAAAGAATCTGAAACATCCATCCTTAATACTATTGGACCATTCAAAAATTTTCCTCGATCGTTCACATGTAGATTTAAAGTTTATTTTTAAGTTTACAATATTTTGTTAGTTTAATACTATCTTTAAGTTGTTTCATCCCTGTACTTAAGGACTACATAGTCCGTAGAAATATTTAAATAAATAAATACTCTTTCAAAATTTACTGTATATATTCTACCAAAAATTTTGCTACAGCTCTTGTAAATTTAACAATAAAAATTATTATAATTTTTCCAATAAATCCACGCCTGCAAGGCCATTAAAATTGACCAATGAAATTTTTAGTAGACCTTTTCTCGATTGCGGCGGGCGTCTACCGGGGGAAAATAATTTCCTCGAGTGAGAGCGTGAAAGTAGCGACAAACAAGGGAGAGCAATAAGCTCTGCAGAAAGACAATAAATCCCAGGTACAGCCGCGATGAGGGTCAATTCGAGGGGACCAATATAGCCGCGGACATCCGGAAGAGTTTGGGGAAAAACGTGAGCGCAACAGCGTGAAAATCGGCTTAAAAACCGCTTGACCCGAGAAAATCCCCGATGTGCTTGCTGCACGCGCCCGAAGACTGGAGGCCCCCCTCCCCCCTGAAAAACAGCCGGCAAGGCCCTGGCAAAGACCCACCCTAATTTCTTGCGGGGCGCACGAAAGGCTCGTGCCGGGGACCCTCATTACCTGGCCTTCCTCTGCTTTTCCTCTCCCCTGCATTGCAACGACGCGCATCTCTCGCAGCCCCGTAGCTGGTCCCTCGTAAACACTCTGATCGGTATTGTTCCAAGGCGCCATACCCTGGGGGACGCACCGCCACCTTTTGCGACCTGAGGTCAATTTGCCCCTCCTCGTGAAGTTGAGCACGATTTTCGCACTGAGGTGTGAGTATACTTTTTCTTCGCGCAGGGGCATACCTATTATATATACTTTTTTTCCGGCCGCAATATTTTATAACACTGCCAGACTACTGGCTCCTCGCGGGAGTGGAGAGCAAGAATGGCTTTCTGCGTGCCACAAAGTTGAGTAGGTCGGGGACTTTTCGTGCGTCTGCGGCATTTATTTTAAGCTCGCGAAAATGCTATTGTGAGCGTTCTACACTATATATACTATACCACTGTACTGCTTTCTCAACTTGTAACTCAAATGTCTCCTTTCATTTTTATTTTTGTATTACACTCGTCGCTAACGACTCGTTGTTAATCCGATTTTATCGTAGAAAAAAAAAACGAAGGAGCAGCTGATAAATAATAGCAACAAATAAACGAAAAATTGAACAAAAAAATAATCAGAATATTGAATAAACAAGAAAGAGGAGTGATCAATGAGCGAAGGTGAGGATTCGTCGAGAAACTCGAGTATATAACTATATACATGTAAAAAGGGCGTTGGGAGAAAAGCGCATAGGAAAAGTTGGGTGAAGCCGTGTTGCGTCGAATAAAGGTAGGCGTGGCTCACGGCGCCGGGAGTGGGGGGAGCGGCGCGACCAATCGCTGGCGCCACCTCCCTCTTTTTATCGGTCGCCCAACGCAACTCCCACCATCCGGTACTGCGCGACTCTCACTCCCACTATCGTCACCATTTTCTCGCTGTAATCGCGAGAGGACAGTCGCAAATGACCTCAGGCGCATGCGTACACCGGTGCACAAGCCAATGGCCAGAGTGACCAGTCTGGCTGGATTCACGCGAGAGACAGTACTTAACATTTATTTTCATTTATTTATTGATTTATTTATTTAACCAGAGTATGTATAACAGAGCATCCCTACGTGCTTATTGAGGCAATAGATGAATTTAAATGTGTTATTAAGTGCTTTTCAATGACGTTTTAATTGCATTATTTAATTTGTTACTTTGCATTTCTTGTTACTTTATGTATTTTTAAATAAATTAAAGGGCATTTTGGCCTATTTAATTATTAAATGACGAACGGGAGTAACTCGCTACTATAAATTTTAGTTTTTGTTATGTAAGCAATACAGTTTTAGTTTTATTGTTATTTTGTATTAGACTGTTCAGCCTGACTGATTACTTAAATAAGTAAATAAGTACTTACACAAAAATTATTTTTGGATGAGGACTCAATTTATATTAAATTATTTATTTACCAATGTATCGACACTGGATTAAGTACCTTCTTTAGGGCTTTTTCATAAATAACTTGATATATACATTTAATATATAATGCATAATTAATATATAATAACTTAATAAATAAATTACTACTTAAAAACTCGGCATTGAAGTAAAAAATTACGTCAATTTAAAAAATGTTTTTAATATTCTTAATAAAGTCATCAACATCTTAAAATACTTTATAACCTACGAATTTTCGAATGACGCTTCACTTATAAAAAAATATATATGTATATTTTTTTTTTCTACTGCATTTTTGCACTTTGTTATTAAATTTTAGCGCATTCCACTAGTCCGCGTTATATTAAACCAACGTAAGAGAGTACGTGATTGTTCGCAATTTAAAAATGAATATTAGCCTTGTATTAGGCTCGGCGGAGCGCAGGCACAGAGGAAAAAAAATAGAAGAAAAAAGGTGAGCGCGGCTTTAGAGTATTCGAGAGCATAAAAAGGAGCAAGAAAAAGGGGTGGTGAGCGGTAGGCGCGGGATTTACGTAGAGATAGGATAGAGCCGAGGCTTTTGCAATTCTAAAGATGCGCGCACTGTTCGTTCTCGTTCCGCCCCAGGAAATTAGTTCCGAAACCTAATTATAAGATTTTTATAGGACTATCGTAAAAGCGCGGCCCAGAGAAGCGGCCTTTATTCCTTTAGAGATGTCTGCGCGTTGATTGGCCAATTACACGGAGGCGGAAAAAATTAGCGAGCTCTGGCATCGGACTATCATATTTGTCGATCGGCCGCAATTACTTTGGCGGAGCACGGCAGGTTTGAATAAATAAAAGGTAAAATGGAAAGAAAAAAGAGGGCAGACTTCCTCACCCTCTTAAATAGAATTAGTGAGAATTACTCTAATAATCACTGAATACTGGAGATCTTTAAATCTTTTCATTCATTCTTCAGAGAAATCTCAATTATTGTAGTGGATTTCCATGACTATCACGGAAAGAAAGATTATTGCACTATGCTAAAAAAAATTATTCATTTTGCAGGACAGTGATTGTCGATGATTGAATTTACCAATTACAGTTTGCCAATATAACTATTGTAATTTTCTGGATACTTATTTTAACAAGAGTTTAAAGCTACTTACACTGAAAAATACAAATTTTGTACATCCAACCAAAATATTGGTCGAATCCTCCTTAAGAAAAATTGTTTTGTTAATTTAACTTAATATTTTTTATTGTTATTACTGCTACTCGATGCGGCTAAATCAACAAATTTTCTACTTATATACTCTTTATGAAAAATATTGTTAAAACTAATTCTTAACTAACTGATATATGCGGTCAGTATTTGTTTACTTATTTACTAATTATTTTTTTAAAATTAACCGAGCCAAAAAAAACCTTTAATTCATAACAAAATATATTTGTACATATTTTGTATAATTCATAATTGTACAAAATATATGAAAATTACAACAATAACATTTTACGTAACTAAACAACTAAAACCCAACAAAATGAGATCCTAATGCCATTCACTTCGACCTTTCTTTCCTTGATAATTCCACTGTAGATAGCAGAGAGAGAAAGAACTGACCTCCTGGGCTTTTGATTATTTTCTAAAATAATAAAGAGATCTGCAACTATAGCGAAGGAGTTAAAAGACGAATGGGTGACTAGCTCTTTAACGTTTACAGCCACTAATTCCGAAGTTTTGCTCTTCAAGTCTCGAGACGCCTTGACATGCGAAAGAGTGGCGCGTCGGGGGCCTCTGCGTGCGAGTTAATAGTTTCGCGCGTGTCCGAGCGTGCGTGTATTGTCGCCGGCTGAGCAGCTCTCATTATGCTCGAGTGCATTCGCCACTCGCACGGTGCATGCAGCTGCGACGCCTCGCCAAACGTTATTCAATTAAACTTAATTCATTTTTCAAATTTTTCTTTTCTTTTTTTTCATTCTATACTTTTTTTTCATTGGGCACACTTTTTCTCCTATATACGGAAAGAAATTTTTCGAATTAGTTCCTCAACTGTCGTAGTAGAGGCTCCACTAGGAATTGGGAAGAACAAAAAAAAAAAATAAAATTTCATGAACTGTGTCAGTTAGAATATCAAAAAATAATCGACACGTATTTGTTCTTTTTTTAATTTAATGTTTATTAAAAAAGATATAGTGATTTGAAAAGTGGGGATGACGTCACGATCCTACACT
>JAWWEN010000020.1:6931869-6947033 GCA_035582955.1 Sycophila texana
AATCGATAATTCATGTTCACGATTTTTTCCATGTTGAGGGACACCTAAGGAACCGGGAAAAACTTGTCCCGTAGGTGCTTTCAAAATTTTTTTTTTTATTTTTAATACCCCAGTTGTTTGTCTAAGTCCGTAGAATCGCACATATATTATGCAGAATTTATTTATTTTATTATTTATTTATTTATTATGTAGATTTTATATACAGATTTTTCCAGAATTTCTATAGAAAATCTTCACTAAAATTCTCTGTATGTTTTTCTACGTATTATCTGAAGAATTTATGTAAAAATTTCTACAGAAAATCTGCAAAAAATTTGTCTGTATAGATTTTCTGTAAATTTTCTCTAAAATTTATGAAAAAATCTGTACAAGTTTTGCATGTACTCTGCATACACTTTATTCACAATTTTTTTTAGGGATTGAGACTTATCTTTTGCTATATTTTTCAAGTAAATGTTTAGTTTTATTTTCATTAGCAACTGTAAAAAATCGTTAAAATTTGACAATTTCTTGTGGGTACCGCAAAACTAAAACGTTTACAATTGTTTGAAATTTTAAGTGGTTTATTTCAGGATTCATTAATAAAAAAACGTCATGAGCAACCATAAAGGATTCTCAATTAAGCTCGATTAAAAAAAATGTGCTTGTTGATTTTAATTTGTGTAGTAAACGAATACAATAGAAACGACGAGATAATTCGGGAGGGTCGGCGAAAACGCAGACGATACGTTGTCGGAGGCGGCCGGCGAGTCCGTCAGCTGACGCAGAATTACAGAAAGCAGAAACGTCTCGAAACGTCGAGGACCGCTCAAAGGTATAAAGCCGCTCGGCTGCTCGCTCCGTCAGTTAGTACGAATCTGAACGCCAAGCGAATAATAAGCGATACGCATATAGTAATAACAAGTAAACGTAAGTAAATCACAGCCCATTTGATTAATTAATTAAATTAATTTTGATTAAATTGTTATATCGATATTTGGAGGAGAGTCGACTTGAATAGTGCAAACAGTGAAGTTTTTTGTTAATTTTAAAAACGAGAAGTGTATTATTTTCGCGTGTTTTAGTTTATTTTTAGATTTTCATTCTTTAAAGATTCGTCTTACGTTTTAAAATAGATTTTGGTATTTCACGCTAAAAACAGTTGAAGTGGCTCCTTTATTTTCGTTCTCTATTTCTTTAATTTAAAAACAAATTGTTCGTTAATATTAAATAATAACAAAAGTTCGTTTAATAATAAATAAAGGATGATGTTTTTAATGATCAGTAACAAACCAGTTTTTGATTGTATTATTTATTTTTTCAAAGTTTCAGCAGTGGAGTTTAGTTGCAAGTTGTTAAAACTTTATATAAAAAGGTGGTTGTTGCAACGAGCATTTTAAAATATTTTTTTTTTTTTATAATTTTTTGTAATTTTATAGCCCTGAAGAAAATTAACTCCAGTGCCGAAAAGCTGGCAAAATAAATAAATCAATAGAAAATTGATTCGTCACTGTGGGTGAAGTTCCCGCCCCACACAATTTATCAAACTCTTCGTAAAGTCTGTTAATTTTGAAAATGAAAATGGTATTAAACCTTTTTTTTAAATCTTTACTTTCAGATTTGTAGAAGTCAATATTACGGCAAGATTTCAGTTCTTTTGGAGCTTGGGTGAAATTTTCCTATATGATATTCTACTGAAGTATGACCATTATGGGTTAATAAGTAAATAAGTAGAAATAATACTTTAATGCATTCCAAGTGTCCAAAAACAGCTGATTCTCTTATCAATACACCAGACTAAGATCTTGTATCTTTATTTTAATCCTACAAAATATTTTGTTCAACAGACTACTTTTAAAAAATGGCACTGATCCCAACTATGTTCCGCGACTGGTGGGATGACTTTGAGAGGCCAAGCCGCCTCCTGGACCAGCACTTCGGCATGGGCCTGACCCGCGACGACCTCCTGAACACCATGACCGTGCCGGCCTTCCGGAACTACATCCGGCCCTGGCGCAGCCTTCTCGAGCCCTCGAGCGGCCAAGCGCGCATCCAGGCCGACAAGAACAAATTCCAAGTGAGCATCGACGTGCAGCAGTTCGCTCCGAGCGAGATCACGGTGAAGACTGTCGACAATTCCATCGTCGTCGAGGCCAAGCACGAAGAGAAGAAGGACGAGCACGGCTACGTCTCCCGTCAGTTCGTCAGGCGCTACGTCCTCCCGGAAGGCCACGACATCGGCAACGTCCAGTCCACCCTTTCCTCGGATGGTGTCCTTACCATCACCGCACCGACCCTCGCGCTGCCCGCGCCTGGTGAGAAGGTGATACCCATCCAGCAGACCTCCGCGCCGGCCGTCAAAAACGCCTAAACTGCCTGGAGCAGACTTATAATACTTAAGAGTATACTTAACAGTTTAGAAAAATTCGTTTGAATCTTTGTTTTATATTTATCTAAAATCTTTATATACTTATATATTTATCTAATTAAGCGCATTCTTTTTTTTGTATACATTGAATAATATTTATATACGTAATGTTACATATTTCCATTGTACTTCGAGTTATAGACTTTACCGAACTGTACATAATAGCGTAATCCACAACATTTCTTCAACAATATTGTTATAATTTTCTGGTATGTAACGAACGTAGAAATGTAACTAATGTCACATTTAGTATAGATTAGTTATCGTTTCTATTTATTTAGCGTATGTACATCGATCATTTATTTTTCAATAAAATTTCAAATTGACATATTTTTCTATATAATTTTTATTTAAAATTCTTTAACATTTCCTAATCCTTCTCCTTACATTTTAATTAATTTCCATGTATCAAGTAAATCCTGTTATTTTGAATAATACAATAACGTAAAAATAAAATGAAAGGTTCTATTAATATAATAATTGCAAAGATATGCACTTATCATGTCTTATTTTTAAAATAGCGTTATTTTAAAAACTGTGTTTTCTTTCATTTAAATTCACATCTTACACATGCATGATTTTATAAATAGACAAATTAAAAGTTTGCACTATATGTTTCGCGCGCACGCATTTCTAATTTAGCCCCGGCAGTAACCGGCAGTCTAATTCCGAATCCAAGTTCCGCCAGGAGGCAGGAAAAAGATGAGCTTAGAGCGAGCTGTCCGTTGCTCTCGGATGCATTTTATACTTAAAAATATTGAAAAATCATCGATATAACGTGTTACTATTATAACGATAGCAATTTGGTTTTGCAATATTGAAAATTTTTTTTCAAAAATATTTAAGTTTTAAATTGTCATAAAATAATTTTTTGACAGCTAAATTAAAATGCTACTAATTTTATTCTACTATCATAAAGATTTTTGTAATTATATTACCGGTTGTCTAATTTTCTTAATTCATTATTATATGACGATGGTAATATCTGTTTTGATGAAAATGTGTCAATTAATTTTGCTAGAGCGGAACACTACAATATTTTACCAAATTTGTCGAATTTTCTCGAATTTTGAAGTCGATTTTAATTTTTAACGAAAAAATAAAATTTGTATATTGAGAGAGAAAGATTATCATCGTAGCCTAAAAAATTGTTAAGGCGCGCGTAAGCGCACTCAATCCTTATATAGGATAATAAAGAAAATAATTAATAATGAACAATGTTATTCATTAATGCATTTACCTATAGGGTTTTCAAATATTTGTTTTAATTTAATCATACGAGGTGACTGATGCTTGAAAGGTAGAACATGCGCTATTTTAGCTCGCCACTACACGGCGCCATGCATTCAGTACACCCCGTGGAGATGCATCCGAAGATGTCTCCAAGCAAAGGAAAAAGTCAATGAGTTAATCAATCTCTTTGGTCTTTATAAGGCTTAGTGAAGCATACATTTGAAGTGAGTTACATTTTCGAGACCATGCGACACCATGCGGTAGCTATCCACTTTAGTATAAAGCGCTCTCGTCGATAGTTTCGATCGATATTCGATGTCGCGATGTTCTATACACGTATAAGTTGCAGCTCAATCCTTCTAGTGATTAATAAACGTTATAAGGTAGCTAATAATTGTCATCACAACATAAAAATAATTCTTACGCAGCTCACTAAAAAAAAGTCAACCTTGAAATAAACCTTCCGTGGTGTTTTTAAACGATGATTTTCTTCGCGAGAATCCGCTTTGAAGCGTGTGGGCGATACTTATAGCGATATAGAGTCATAATAGCGGTAGAGCCACAACAACTTTGAAGTTTGAAGTGTTATAAAACTGCCGTCAACTGCCACAAACCGTTGGCGGACACTGCGGCCGCTGACGTCGCATGTGATTCAGTTTTCATTTCAGGTTCAGCTCCTTCAGTTGACTATATAAGCTTACCTGGCTGAAATCAAAATAAAATAAAAAATAATCCGCATAACGTCATGTAGAACGATACTTCGGTTCGATGAACGGTTGATTATTCTATAGAGAGGATGTGGAACTAGGGTCGCCACAGCCTTATGCGTCTATAGTATAGCGTATAGCCTATAGTTGTGTGTACACGTGGAATGATGCCAAAACTTTGACGTACCCGCAGAAGAGGTGAGGACTCGAATAAGTAGGCGGCAGAAGATGTAACACGATTTGAGTTTGACATTTTCTTCCGGTATGTTAATTATGACGATTGCGGTGTTTTTTTTTTATATCTTAAACATCGATGTTTAAAATTCTGTTCTTCTGATTCTCTAAGAACGTTGCCCTACATGTGTAGCCGTGAATCGAACTTAACCTTTTATTAATTGTATTTTAATAACATTTTGTTCTGTCAATGTATACATTACAGTATTTGTATTTTTTACTTTATGTACCTTAACAGTATTTTTTTGTATGTTGCAGATATAATTATTTTTTTTTTATTTTATCGATGATGTTGCGCAGAAGGAATATTATTAAGGCTGTCAAAGAATTTGATGCATTCCCTAAGATTCCTGAAGATTATAGGAAACAATCTGCTGTTGGTGGAACTTGTACGTACATGATTGTTTATTTTCTGTTCTTTTTAAATGACTAATTTATTAATCTTTTTTTTCTTTAGTTTCGCTGGCAAGTTTTTGTATAATAGTTTACCTTATTTACGCTGAAACATCTTACTTCTTGGATAGCAAGCTCAAGTTCAAATTTGAGCCTGATGTAGATTATGACAGTCAATTGCAAATGAATGTTGATATAACTGTGGCAATGCCATGCAGTCGTATTGGAGCTGATGTTTTAGATTCAACAAATCAAAATATGCTTGTGACAGAAAGCTTGGAAGAAGAAGACACTTGGTGGGATTTAGAACCAGATCAACGTGCTCACTTTGAAGCTTTAAAGCACATGAATTCGTATTTAAGAGAAGAGTATCATGCGGTTCATGAACTACTTTGGAAGTCAAATCAATTAACATTTTCTAATGAAATGCCACAAAGGTTAGTTACGTAAAATTAATTAAATCAGTGCAAAATAAATATTGATTTACTTAAACAATTACTTTTTATTTAAGTTTAGAGATAGATAAATCAATATTATTTTTTACAGGATTTATAAGCCGAGTTATCCACCAAATGCTTGCAGAATCTATGGGACTTTACACATTAATAAAGTAGCTGGAAATTTTCATGTGACAGCCGGTAAACCATTATCTCTTCCAAGAGGTCATGTTCACATTGTTGACTTTATGTCCAATCCAGAAGTTAATTTCACACACAGAATCAATCGCTTTTCTTTTGGTAAACCATCTCCAGGAGTTATTCATCCCTTGGAAGGTGATGAAAAAGTCTCCAACGATAGTTAGTATTCAATTAAAATAATTGGCTTCAAATATTAAGAAACTTAGATTAAAAGTAAGTTTTTTTTTTTAGATACAATGTTATTTCAATATTTTATTGAGGTTGTGTCAACTGATATAAATATGTTGCTGCATAATTCAAAAACATATCAATACAGTGTTAAAGATCATGAAAGACCAATTGATCATGATAAAGGTTCTCACGGGATACCTGGTATATTCTTTAAATATGATACTAGTGCCCTAAAGATTAAAGTCATTCAAGAGCGTGATTCAATTGGACAGTTTCTTGTTAAACTATGCGCAACTGTAGGCTGCCTTTTTGTTACTAATGGTACTACTGCTTTTTTATTTAAATTAATTTCGATAATTTTTCAAAATAATTCAGTAAAGTAAAAAATATTTTCCCTTACAGGTTTACTGAACAGTTTAGTTCAAAATTTCTGGTCAATTTTTTACTGTCAATTTCTAAAAAGTAATGAAGGAAAGTATGAGAAAATAACTGTGGACACCAGGACGAAAAAAGTTGCCAATCCTGTTAATTTGATGAATGTAATGACTCCAACAAGTGTCGATAATGTAGATATTATTACAAAACCTCAATAATAATAATACAGACTGACTTTTTGAAGCCAAAGCTCTTTCAAAAATAAGCTAGAATTACTTCTTTCTTTTATACTTGTCTACAGAAACCTCTGCCTGCACGTCTAAAAATTTTTAAATTAAAAACAAAGAATTTCAATCAAATACTTGTTGTTAAGATACTTGGCATAGATTTTTAAAATCTATAAAAAAAATAATTTAAAAAACGTAACTATAAATATTTACATAAAATTATCTTTCAGAAGGTTTATAAAAGTAAAAATTTAAATAAATTGTAGATCCAATTGATGATTTGGTGTGGAATTCTCCAAGTCTATAGGTGAAGATAAAAAAAGTATTAATGAAAGGCTTGTAAATAATAACTCCGAACATGGTGTTTATAATATAATTTACATTATTCCGTGATTGTACAAGTTTATAAATATTAAGGCAACAATAAGCTGTACGGCTGTAGTTTGAAAATTGTAATGCAGTTCATAAAGACTTCAATCATCCGCATAAATTTCTCTTATCATTTCTGTTCTATTATCTTTAATCAATAATCAATAGTTCTGGAACAAATATTAATGGCAGTGACTTGTATCCTGTCACAGAATAACTAACTATAGCAAAAAAAAAACAATGTTTAAGCGTATTTTACAAGATTATACAAAATCTTACGTTCGTCAGTGTATAAAGTCTGAAAATTAAAAATGTAGGAAAAAATAGCTTTCTTTTCATTATTTCGCTCTTTACAGGGTAGAAAAAAATGTGTGTGACCTATCGATATAAATTCTTTAAATAATATGCTTAATGAACATCACAAGTTGACATGTGCTGCAAAATAAAAATTTTCATTTCGTTTTTTTATCACAAAAAGAAGTGAGAAACCATTTTTTTTTTTTCAAATCTACTTTATTTACGAGGCTATGGATTTTTAATCAATTAAGCCGGCTCCTGCGGTGGGTGCCGCATAAATTAGTGTAAGGAGGGCAGCACGCAGAGCACCTAAGTACGTTCAACTCGCCAGTGCTGAAAGAATACTCTCTCTTAAAAAATATTTTAGAAAATATTTCTTCTGGATATGTAAATTGAAAGTAAATAAGTGATTTTATTCATGAAAAAATGTTATCTACTTGAATAAAAACTTTTTCAAAACAAATAGTAAACTATTTAAAGATTTAAAAATCTTTTTTAAATATCTGGCTGTTTGCTTGTTTTTTATGAATAAGTATACAACACTAAATTTCAGATTTTAATATTATGTAAAAAAAAAAATTTAAGGGAAGACTTTACCCTGGAGGCATTAATATTGCGATTGTAAATAGTTTTTACTAGGATCAACCTTATAATTTTTTTTATTTAATATACTCATTAAACAGTAGCGTGTTGAATGTAGCGTAGCTTAGTACTTCGTATTAGCGTGTCCCGTACTTATTAAACTGAATCAATGGAACAACCAACCGCAGTGGCCATCTTAAATTAATTAATCTGCATTTGAAATAATTTTCATTTTTTACAGTAAAAAAAAATTATATTTTTAAGCTTTAGTGCCTTGTATATATATAGTTTAGGTATCTTTGCACTTGTTTTTTTTTTTTAAGATCATAATGGACGCAAAGAATTATTAAGACTGTCGCCAAGGATCGCGATAATCTGGTCTTTAGCATAAGTGATAATAAAAATGCCTGACCGCGCTGTTAATTTTTATCCGTCTCGGTTGAGATATTTTTGTTAATTTAAATAAGCGATTAATGACCCCGTCCTTCCCCGCTCTTTCGGCGGAAAGCGAAATTGGGACCGACAATACCTAATTATTGACAAAAATATCTTGAGCGAGGTATAATATTTTAAAAATAAATCCTAGTTTTTATCATTTTAATGTAATAATAATTAATAATAATAATAATAATGATAATAATAACGCGTTTTGCGCCTAGCATCGAGGAGCTTCTTTTATCGCACTTATTCACATTATAACATACTCTCATTTCATTTTTCTCATTCTCGACACAATCGTGCAGTTACAGTAGTGTGTATATCTTAGGTAACATACTTTAATAAAAGTATTTATTTCTTCAGATTGTTTTTAAGAAATCGAATGATGTAATCGCGACAGTACTTTGAACTTTTTAAAACTTTTCTTTCGGGACGTAATTTTTTTTCGACCGATAAAATAACTCGAATTTTTAATATACAGCTGTTTTTTTTATCTGCACTGAAAAAAAAATTTGCAGATCCAATTAAAATTTTAGTCGAAATATTTTTTTCAGTGTATAACAACAAAACTAACAGCACTTTATTTCTATCTTTGCCTAAAAAAGTAACGATTTTTTCAAAAAATTTTACAATCAGTACGTACGTTTTTTTTTTTCTAAAAAACAATCATCTTTTCGCAGTTGTTTTTAATCGGTCAGTTGCTAATTAAATATTCAAGTAAAACTTAAGCTCGGTATAAGTATTAAGAACACTTTGATTAGGCTCGAAAAGTTTTAAACTTTTCACAGTAAACGGATTAATTGATTAATTAAAAAAAAAAAAATAAAAAAAAAATTGGAAGAGAGAGAATAACGGCGAAGATGTCTCCTTTGCAAACATCGAACACAGGTTTGATTTTTTTTTTCTTTTCGACAAGTCAAGCGTAGAAAAATAAATTATAATCGTCAAATCGTTTAAATGTACCTCGCGTTTGACTCATTTAATGTACATACGTAAAGAATACTTTTACTGTAAAATAATGTTTTTTTACTCGTGCATGTTATCGACTTCTTTTTCTTTCTTTAAATATAAATTATTTAAAATATATATAATATATATGAATATATATAGAATATCTCTTATACATCTCGTACTCGTAATCGTTTTATTTAAAGTAAAATGCTCATGTCTCTTTTTCTCGTGTGTTCCTTTCTCTTTTCTTTTAGCTACTTTGCTTATTCTTACTCTCGGATGTCTCAAAGCCTGAGAAATTCTGCAAAAAAAAAAAATAATGGCACACCTGGGTGAATTGCGAATTGTCGTTTTCTACAGACTATGTAACGAATCTTTCGTCGCACCAAATCGAATCGACGGTCTAAAGGCCACAACGCCGCCCAGTTTTTTTATTTATTTAATTAATCAATTTATTCGTCTAATTAATTAAATAAAATAAAAAAATTGGAGTCGATTCTAAAAGAATACTATTTATACAGTGTTTATAAATAATTTGATAGAATCAAGAGTAACTATACGGCTTACGCTCGTACGAAGGCTATAAGAATGTTCGATTGGTTTTTTCTTCAACTATTGAGCTTTAGACTGTTTAGCTTTTTTTTTAAACTTAAGTTAGCGGCTAACAAGAGAGTGAGACGAGTCAAAGATAAGTGTTCCGCGTTCTTGAGAGCAGCTGGGCCAAATCGAACGGCAAGTCGATTGGAAGGAGCCGATTCGATGGAAAAAGATGAAGCGAAGGCGCCAGAGTGTTGGTGGGCCGACTAGAAAGGAAAGACTCCTTTGTCTTGAAAAAAAAATAAAAAAAAAATAGTTGCCATGTGATGGGAATTTTGCTCGTTTCACACTTGCACGAAAGCAAGTTAGCTCTCCTTCCTCCGGAAGATACTCGTGAGGAGCTTTTCTCCGTCACGAGCTCCGCTGGCGTACGCTTTGGCTGAAAATTCTCTACCTGAAAGGAATAATGACAATTGTAAGAAGAGGAATAACGAAGTAACTTGTATTATTATATTTTTTACGAGTGTATTGTTCGTTGGGACTTACTTATTATCGCGAGCGTGGGTGAGCAATTTAAAGAGACGAGTAGGCCAGTGATGCAACGGCGAGGAGCAGCGTCAACAGGCTGATTGTTGCTCGCGCGCTCGATCCCTTCTCTGGAAAATAAAGACAGTCATATTAGCACGAGGAAGTACGATTAGGGTGAATTTTTGCTATTTTAAGAGCTCACAGCTCCACTCCTGAGGCGGAAATATATAGGCAATATGCATAATAAGGATTTAATTTGGCGATACAACTATTATAAAATATAACTATATTAAAAAATTAACAATGCTAATTATCTAATCTAGAAATATAAATTAGAAATAGTAACATAGTGTAGAAATAAGATATTATAAGAAAAAAAAAGTTGAGTTGAGGTCAGTGTTACCAGAACTCGGTTAGCTTAAACCGCAACAGAGTTGCGCTAGAGAAGCTCAAAAACCGCGCGTGATTCAAAAAATTTATATGCCATAAAAAAATTATGAGTAATCACTGTTAAGCTGTTACAACAATAGTTAATCGTTTTTACTTTTATAAGTCCTTAAGTAACTCTAGTCTCTACTATAAAAGTAATACGAAATAACAGTAACAGTAGCAAAATTCGCAATAAATTTTGCTCTTTTAGTTTTATATTTTCATTTTCAATAAATTCCCCACTTCCGGCTCATGGGTAATTGCTAGCCACTGGGGCGGAGTACTCTTAAAAGAGCTCGATTGATCTATAAGCAAACAAAATTAAGAAAATAATGCTTACCACTTCTCGCTACGGCATAGTCGGGGTCTGAAAAGTCAAAAGAATACGAATGTTCAGTAAATACTTTATGATAAATCTGTTTTATACTACAATCGTCAGATTTAATTGGTTTTTTAATATACCTCCATTGAATTTCTTAATTTCTGAGTAAGGACCCCAGTTACTGTCGGAATGGGCTGCGTTTCGTGCCCTGAGCTTGGCTTCGTAGAATTCAGCCTTGATTCCTTTGAAAACGGCAACAATTACGTGCTCCTTGCCCATGCTGTTCTCGTGCTTGACTACATCGTTTTTCTGCCACTCGGACTTTTCCCCATCGGCTTTTCGGTACATCAGCTGAAAGGTAAATTAATATTAATAAGCAAAATTAATATCTGCCCGTCTTTCATTTTTATAATATCTCCAGTTATTATTAGCTAGAAATCCAATGAAATCCAGTTGAATTTGTTGGATTTCCGAACTAGATTTTCCAATTGGATCTTTTTGTCGGACGCTGAGAAAAAAATTCAGTTGGAACAATCATACGCGCGCATAAATACGTACAACTGCCACTTTTTCGTTGACTATGAACGAAAAATTTGTTGAAATAATGAAACATCTATTGAAATATTTAAGTACCTATTGAAACAATGAAACGTAGTTTCTTTAGAACAATCAATTTTTTTCATGAAACCATCAATACAATTTCATGTCATTAAATCAACGGAAAAAATTAGTTATCGGTATTTATGCGCCCGCATCCCTTGTTTCAACTGATTTATTTCTCAGTGGAGTTACAACTAAAATACTATGCGATTATCTTACCTCGGATTCTACAATGGGCATGTAACTGTCGACGGACCAAGTAAGTTCGATCGAATCGTCGTCGGCAACGTGGACGTTCTTCAAGACAGGCTTTCCGGGAGTGTCTCGTACGCTGATGATGGGACCCCGTACTTCTCCCAAATCGTTTTTGGCTTGGCAACTGTACTGGCCAAGATCAGCCTCGGTTACGTTGCGGATGGTCAAAGTGTGGTGACTGGTACGGTTGACGCTTGTGGTGTAGCGTTGTCCGTCGATGTTGAGCTGCTGGTCACCCTTGTACCAGTGGAATCGGTGGACTGGTGGATGCGAGTGAACCAAGCAAGTGATGTTGAGCTCAAAGCCCATAGCTGTGTAGTACTCCTTGCGAGAGTGTCCCTCCTGATCCTTTTCGAATTCGATTTCGGGTGCGTCTGCAATTCAATTAGATGAATATAGGAGAAATCTAAAATTTGTGTAAAAGAATAGAAAATAATTTTTTTCTAAAATTTAATAAATAATATAATTCATCGTAAATACTCACGTCTGACTTTGAGTACGACGTATTTGACTAAGGGATTCGGTGCTCCAGTCTCAGCTGTGCAGGCGTACTGACCAGCCTGCTTCCTCGTCGCGTTCTCCACGAACACCTGGAGCTTCTGGACGTTCTTTTCGCCTATCAATCTCTCTCCCTGTATAACAAAATAAACAAAGATTAAAGATTTTAAAAAATGAACATAGGTACTTATAAAGTGAATTAAAATTGACCTTTTGAGCCCAGCGGATGGATTCTGGTTTAATACCGAAAGCCTCGCAGCTGAGGGTGATGCTGTCACCCTGGTTAATGTCGTTGTAGTCGGCGGGTGTGACCTGCAGGTAGACCGGCTGGTACTCCTTCTTCAACACTATTCGGTGCGTCACGTGCTTATTTTCCTTTCCTTCTTCCTGAGTGTATTGCTGTGCCGCACAAACATACTCGGCCTCGTCTTTCGCACTGATATCTCGGACTACCAGCGTGTTATTAAGCATACGGTCCAGATGATGGTCTTCCGTCGCGATTTTTACGTCGTCCATGTACAGCTGCGTTTTCGTTCCGGCCTTGATCTTCTCCCAACTGATGGCCATGTTTTCTGGAAAATTGAACAATCGATCATTATTAACATTCAGACAGGTTATTTATGGTCTTACTAGGAGAGGGTCGGGGTTCCGGATCTTGAATTTTGTTGAAAATTTGAACACAATTTTCTTACGCCAAAATATGAAGAAATAGCCAGTAGTATTTATCAGAGCAGAGTTATGGTCAAATAACGAAATAAGAAGTTTTAGAGAAAAGTAGCTTAAACGACCTACTGCGAATAAAATTTTAGACCTTAATATTCCGGTTTTCTTCATATTTTGGTGTAAGAAAGCCGTGTTCAAAGTTTCAACTAAATCTATGAGAAACTGGACAATTGGGACAAAAGTATGAACCATATTTATGTGTGTTAAAAAAATATTCTTACCTGCATTGGCGAAGCGGCAGGGCAGATGTGCAGTGCTGCCGGCTTGGAGCTCCAAAACCATTGGATTAGTCAACACCTGCACTGGGCCCAGATTAGAGCCCTGACTTTCGTTATCGTCGTAATTCTCTGGATCTTTGCTATCTCCCGGATCCTCCGATTCTCTGGCATCGTCGTCGATGTAACTCTCGTCGTCATCCTTGGCAAATCTGTCGCTCGGCTTACTCCAGACTGCAAAAAAAAATTGTAATTTAAAATATCTTAATATCATTAATGATTTGTCTGTTATTTGATTGTTCAGGGGCATTAAGAAATTGTAGAGATGTAAGTATTTTTTTTTTTTTTTTTTGCGGTGGAGAAAGTGAATTATACATTAAGTTTACGGTGAAGAATGATAGTTGGTAAAAAGTTAATGGCAGAAAATTTTACGTAGTCTTTAACAACGCAAAAATTAGACTGATTTAAGTCTTAATTACACTTTTTTTCTGCAAAAAACGACGAAGCTTATCTTACAAAAATGTTACAAATGTTTACAACCAACCAAGCTTCGGATATTAATTCTATACAGTCGTGATTTTCTTAAACGTCGTTTCGTTTTCAACAGAAAATTAGAAAAAATATTCTCGTCGCAAAGATAATATTGAATGGTTTTTAATTTTTTTTTTGCAAAAATTAAGTAACCCCAGAAGATACTATATAGTTTTCATATAAAAAAAAGCGCAGGGATCTACTAATATATCCATCGAAAATCTAGGAAGTCTTATATACTTCAGCTTTTACTTTTCTTGAAAGTCATCGATAAGGCAATCGAGATAATTGATACATTACTCGATAAAATGACTTGTCGGAGGTCCCTGAACTCAGTACAGTCGTCGGCAGTCAAAGCAAAGCGTAGTCCGCGACTAACAGTTTCTCAGGCTGAAAATTCAGCCAGTGTTGAAATTAGATTTGTATATCGTGGCCGATTTCGTCGCTACTCGCGCTGTCTTCTAAAAATACCATCGTCTCGCTCAAGTCCAAGCAGGAGAAAGTCGCGGCGCGAGTAGCATCCATCGTCACCGCGGTTCGAGCCTTCCTTCATGACAAACATTTTAACGGCTTGAACCGCCTTCAACGACTTATGGAGCGTCATTTCATCGATATCCAACATAAAGGAGTAACCATAAATTCCCTAAAAGAATATGACGCCTTCCGGCAATCCCGAAAAGGCGCGCTCCCTTCTTACAAAGATTTCCACACGTATGAGGCTATAAAAAAGTAGAAGAAAGTTTTTTTCTTACGAAATAAACTAAACTGGACACGAACTATTGTATAGACTGTTTTACTGTGTGTCTGGGAAAGTGGTCAAGTTCTGACAAAGAATTACTTTACATTATAATAAAATTTATACTGTAGGTATAAATGAAAATCTACAATAATGTTTATATTTATTAATTATTTCTTAAATGCACTGAAAAGTCTTTACTTTACTGGACAAGAACTATATACTGTAGATCGATTGTTTTACTGCATATCTGGGAAAGTTCTGACAAAGAATTACTTTACATTTTAGTAATATTTATACTGTACTGTAAGTATAAATGAAAATTTAGAATAATGTTTATTTATTAATTATTTTTGAAATGGACTGAATAGTCTTTACTTTATATATATAAATATAGCTTTGCAATTTTTTTCAAGAAAAGCTCTTTAAAAGCTCCTTAAAACTTTACGGAGCTTTTCTAGTAAAAAGCTTCGCCAGAAGTTCGATATTCAGGTAAAAATTAAAATCATTTCTCGTGCTTGCGAACCGCCCCTCGGTTAAAAAAATGTACGTATGATAATTTTGCACGTAACTTATACAGGGAGCTTTACCGTAATTTTTGCAATAAATTTTTTTCAATTTTACTAATAACTAGGCTCACCACGTGGCGATCGCTTCGCGCTCCCCAGTGGCTCGCGCCTTGCATCGCGAAGCGATGCAAGGATGCAAAATGCTTCGCATTTTGCATATGAGGCACGACCGGTGCTCGCGCTTCGCGCTCGCTCTTCG
>JAWWEN010000020.1:6966742-6999738 GCA_035582955.1 Sycophila texana
AGATATATTTACAACGTTAAACTGTGCACGAACTAATATGTGCACGATTCTTATGTGCATGAATCATACCGAGCCTATGTTTTCTGATCACTATTCAGTGGGTCAAGTTGATACATGACAGAATTGCGAAAGACGAGTGATTACAGTGATAAAGTCGTGTTAACACGTAAAATTCTTATTAAAAGTGACGCATAGGCGAGAAAATAAAAGTCATTCTACAATTAAAAAGAGTCAAAGTTAAACTTGAATATTCCACGAACTTCGTGAAACGTACACAGATGCATTTTCCTCAATACTTTTTAATACTGCACTTTTATCACGTTTATCCGACGCTATAAAACATCATTGAATATAGATATAAAACGAACTCAACGGCTAACTATAAAAATCAATTATTCAACAATTTATATCGCTGTATATCGGTAGTACGGATTCACCGTAAAAGTTCCCGCGAATGAAGTCGCTAATACACTAGCAGCTCCTTAAAGATCGCGATCCTCCCGCAGAAGGAAACTTCTTTTTACAATCGCGCGAAAACGTCCGGCCGCGAGGCAGATAAAAGCACGGGTTTTCCGCCCGCGAGTGTTTACGTTTCATCGCTCGTTCTCCCATCGCCGAACGGCCTTATAAAAGCGCTTGAGTTTGAGTTTCCCCGTGAGCTCTTTATGGACTGATTCTCCCCGTCCCTCTCTCTCTCGTACTCTCTCCTAAAAAAGTTAGAAGGCAAGTGAGGGCGCGCGGCGTAAAAAGTATCGGACGTCTCTTGAGTGAGCCCGTGATTTTCTTGCGGCGACAGTTGACGGAGATGAAGGCAGCCATGGACTCGGCGAAACCCCCAGGTCTCGAGGAGGAAGACCCTGAAACCTCGAAGGCTAAAGCCGAGAAAGAGAAGATGCTCGAGCGCTCGAAGGAGCGCATTCGCAAGATGAGGCTTATCTTCGACGTACGTTACTTAATTTCTGTAGCTTTTTATCACTCCCCTGTGGGACTGCATAAGTGCTGGCTTTAGCTCCCGTTTAATTGCAGGCCCATAACTGAAAAACTAAGTTACGGGCTGCAAAATGGAGCCGGGGGTCTAGTTCACTGATACGAAATTAACTGAAATTTCAATTGAATGGTTAATTGTACCACTGAGCTATTAAAGTTTGTTAATTTTCAAATTAGATAAACATCAAACGCCTACAGGGAAAACTTGGAAAGGTGTAGAATAACATAAAAATTTTCTCATAAATATAAGGAAGTATATTTTTGTTTGAAAAGATCAACCAATTAATCTTCGAGAAAAACACTCTTTGACTTGGTAATTGACTCAATTAAAGAACTAACGAAAGAAATCTACTTGCAGGAAATAATGAAGTAGTCCTTGATTGAATCGACCTTTTTCTTTTTGAAATTTTATTGCTAGATCATTTGAACGTTTTTAGGGTAATTTAAGATAACAATTTATAACTTGTGCTAACTAAAAAGTGTTTGGTTTACGATGTTTTACGATTGTTACGCAGATATAAAAAGGTTGCGTGAATTTTCGTTGAATAATTATTACTCTATAAAAATATTCGTCGGGCAAACATTAAACGATTCATTACAATGTTTAGTCGTCTTTGTAGGTTTACTTAGCGCGAATAAATAGTAGCTTCGAATTTTCCGTCAAGCCGCGCATCTGTTTGAAGAAGTTCAAACAATGAGACGAAAAGTCTGATGAAAAAAAAAAAAAGAAAAATAAAGCACAAGAAAAAAAGGCCAAAGCAAGACTCATTTTCTCGAATAGACTCGGCAGAGCCTCTGGTCCTTGAAGAGTCAAACTTGAAGTAGCTCCATTCCATTGCGCATACCATGGACCTTTTCAAAAACAAGGATTCGCAAAGTTTGTTGCGATCTCTTAAGCTAACTTTCGAGCTTTTCGTTGGCTTATTCCGCGCTGTTCGACTTCCATTATGCGTTCAAAACTAACGAGAAAGCGGTTAAAATCATAAATAATTACGAGTACATTTATCATTATGTACGAACGGATGAACTAAAAAAAAAAAAAAAAGAAAATTTATTTGTTAAGACGCACATGAATTATTTCTCGACTTTTCGCGGTAGTAGCGATTCCTCTTTATACAGTCTATAAAAGCGATATAATACCTTAAATGAAATATACATCTTCGCACAATTTTAACATCTCAACTTTTCTTTTCAAGAAAGTCTAAAAGAAATATGATCCGACATTAAAACTTCCAGATTATATACTGTATTTCGTAATGACTCCGTACTCGTATATAATGCACAAGTTGACCCGCTAATGTTCAACTTCCAGTAATCAACTAAAGTTTATCAGTTCTGAAATTAATTAATTTAATTCAGCGCGCAAATCCCCCGTTCGTTTCAGTCGGTTCATCAAGAAACACTAACCTACCTTGGCGCATATACAGTTACTTACGGAAATTAGCTTACCTCCGGGGGCTAAATGCATTACTCAATAAGATGAGCGCAGGTAATCGCAACTGGCGCAAACGTGGGGGACAGAATCCGTCGTCTTTGACGTCGGCGCGAAAGCGCCTTCCGTTGGGCGCATTGTCGCCGGGCGAAAGGCGCACAATGGGGGCGAACTCGCCGCTGGACAGACCAACGTCTCTTTTAGTACCTACAGTCGCTCGTTTCCTTTGAAGAGGTGCGTGGAGGACTCCGACGGGACGGAGGCCAGCTGCGACCTCGCCAAGTGCGAGAACCGCCGGCTGAACCGGGCTGCTTTGAAGTCGGCCCTGCGGGCGCTCACGAGCCTCGTATCGGATGACGCGCCTTCGGGCTGCTGCGACGACGACGACGACGACGAGGACGACTGCTGCTGCACATGAGTTGCGCGCCACAAAGCTTAGCAGTTTATGTTATGAGATTAGAAATGCGGCTGCTTCGTGGCAAGACCTAATCTGTCTTTTGGCAAACGTTAGATGACTCGCTGTATTGAATTTTGATACATTTTTTAATAATTCTCTATTGTATGTTGGTTTTGTTTATGATGTTTTATTATGTAAAATTTTGGAACACACTTTAATAAATAAATGTTTATTCTTTATTAAAAAATTCGACTGCTTTTTTTTTTTTACTGTCTGTGAATAAGTAATATTTAAAACACTTAGGAGGAAAGAAAATTTATGATCAAATAAAGAAGTTAAATGAAGGAAGTACGGTTTATTATCAACTTTACTTAGAATTTTGAAAGTTATATGTCGAAATCGTTGGCTGATACTGGTAGACGTTATCGCATTAATTATATATAAAAAGAAGTGTTAAATCCAATCTCTAAAGTATGTAGGCAGCCGCACAGGCTAGTACATTCAAACTTACCTTTTAATCCGTAAATTATAGTTCACCACATCGCCCAAAACCGTCATATTTCATTAGCCGTAAAAAGCGAGCATTCATAAAAATAGCGCGAACGGCGGAACTTTTATGAACGGAAAACTTTCCTCTCCAGAGTTAACGAAACCTGCGGCCAGAGAAAACATAAACTTTGAGGAGAAAAAAAAAGGTCGAGTTAAACGGATTCACGAGAGTCCCAAATAAGCCAGTGGCGGGGTACCTATCGTTACGTTGCAATGTAAAAAAAAAAAAAATACTGCTAAGCTCGGAGCCGACTGCTCGGTTCTCCAAAGGCGGTGTAATATCTCCTCTGTTCGCGTATACACGCACATAAAAGGAGAAGCGATGCGCCACTCAGATCCTTGGACCGAGAGAAAGGCAGGAGGACGGGGAGGAGGACTTAAGAGCCGACGACCTGCATTTTTAAAGGGTTCGCGAGTGCTTTTCCGCGAGTGCGCAGGACTGAAATTGAAAAGTAGAAAGCGCGCGGCCGGTTGAATGAAAATCGAGGAATTCAGCCTGGGAGACGCGCGCCTCCGCGTGCCTGGCCCTGGCCGGTGGACGTCTTTTATTGTCGGCACGTGTTGACTTGCTTTATTATTCATTAAGAGTTTATTTGATCCCGTATTCAGGTATTCTTCGCGTCTCTAAGCGCCGTCACTCCTGCAAGCTCGGGCATGGATCTTGCAAGCTATTGTCAGCAAGTTTATGCCGGGGGTTTTATTTTAGTGCTATTTTAGATGTTTTCTAATGTCTGAATTCTTTCGTCTTTTGCAATTATTGATTGTAGGTAAGAATTATGTGAGAAAGTATGAGTGAAGAAATTTAACGTGTAATAAATTAAGTTCAATTTCTGCCACATTATCTTCTTTAACAAGATTATGAAATTTTACGATGTATCTTCTAAGCAATTATTTAACCATAACTTAGGTTTTATTACAAGCTTTTTTCGTTTCACTTTCACACATTTGCCTATAGATTATACAGCCTATTATTACGTAAATGGAAAACATCAAATTGTATAATTGCCATCGTGAAAATAACTGAAGTCATATATGTGCAATTTTTTCTAGCTATAGAAAAATGAAATAAATGCACATTCGTTATAAATGTTTCATTTTAAAATTAAAAATTTTTTCATACTAAAATTAAAAAGAAAATTCTCACTCTGACGTGAATATTCAGAGCACTTTATTGTGTGTCGCAATAAAAGATTTCGCTTAAAAGCACGAATCTTGAATTCGAAGCCTTAGCTGTCTATCGCACTTCTCATCTTCTCATTCATATTCCGTTTAATCTTCTCTCATCCACAAAGTGCCGCGTGCGATCTCATAATTTTTTCCCTGCCATTTCATAAATTCACACTTTTACTTTACACAATGTTTTTAGTCGTTTTTTTTTCTGTCACATTGCCATTTGACTTTTTAATGGTTGACATGTGCTTTTACGCTAAAATCGAAAGAAAATTTTTTAATAAATGATTATACGGCTCTAAAAATTCCTGTACTTTAAATTAAAACCAATGTTGCTTGATTAAAAAAATGAAATAACAAAAAATAAAATTCTAAGGAGTGAAATTTGCCATCGATTTAATGTTAGCCATAATGCAGTTTTACAGTATCAATAGCATACATAATGCATTTTTTTTTTAAATTCGATCTACAATTCAAAATATGAAAAAGCTGCGTTTTTACTGCGGCCAGCAAAAAGTGCAAAAGCCAAAAGGGATATTTCCTCCCTTGATACCTGCACGCTGGCCATTGAAGCTCGTTTCGCCCCTCTCGAGCGGTGAATACGCTTCGTTTCTATTCTCGTTCTCCATCGTCGATCAATCGAATCGTCCCGACGAAACGGCTGCTTCGTAACAGCCGGTAATTTCCACTCTCCTGACTCCCTCGTCGACCTATCTCGCTGCCTCTCTCCACCATCCCCCTCCTTTTTTTTTTTACTCTTCTCTCGTCGTTTTCATTCGTTTTCTCCTTTCTCTCCGCTTTCGGCTTTTCCTCCACCTCGCAAAAGAGATTCGACCGCCTTTCAAACCTTACCTGCGCTTTTGCGGTCAGTTAAGCTCGATCGTTCATTATGATCCGCGGCTCGCGAGTGAAAAACGCCGATGACGCGCGTTAAAAGTTTTATTTAACGGCGATCGATGAGACACGCTCGGGCGCTTATTCAAATTTAAAATGAAAATTTATCTCGAAAGGTATAAAAGTAAAATTATCGATGTCGATGCAGTCGACGCGTAAATAACGCCATGGAATCAGGCGGCCAACTTCGTTTCGCACTCTTCCTCTTTTTTTTTTTTTATCCCTCGCCAGTCCCATCTCTATACACATTTTCCTCTTTCTCTTCCACTTTTGTCCTCCCTCGTTTCGCTCCTCCCTCTATCTCCGGGTTCCTTTTTTTTACGGTGGTCGATTCAAGCCGACCATTACGCTTTGTCACGTGGTTTTTTCGTGCCTCCTTTCTGCATTTTCTTTTTTTTATCCTTATACCTTCGAGTCCGGATCTACTTTTTTCTCCCTCGGCAATGCACCCTCGACCCTCTTCCCACCTCCTCCACTCCTCTCCGGCTCCTTTTTCGCGAAAATTTCTCGCTTTTTACCTTTTTTTGCTTTACGCTTCCTCTTTCCTGAATGCATTTCCTCTCGCCCCGTTTTTATTATTTCCTTTGTTCCTTAAGTTCAATGCCTGTAATGACTACTTTACTGCTTTTACTTTTTACGCGCGCATAGCCAGTTTTTAAAGAGAGCTAATCTAGAGGCACGATTTTCATTCGCGGGTGACGTATAAATTTTCAAATTAGCAAATTATTTGCGCGGGGGGCAGTTATTATACTGTCCCTCAAAATTTCACGGCGCTGGATATTCGCACGCCATTTCCATGGAAATCCGAGTTAAATGAAAGAAAAAAGTATTCTTTTTGTGTTAAGACTTTCACTTCGATGCGGAGGAGTTCAATACGTTTTTCATTCGGAATTTACAGATAGCCGTTATCTTTCCTTTGAATGTTTTCCAGCGTTTTATTGACACACCAGTCTTCCCATTGTCGGCAGATTTTCGAACGTCTACAACATGTCTCTCACTCTTCCTTCTGTACATCCTTTATATTTTTTTAACAAGATAGAAATATATAAAAGAAAATGCAAGTGAAAAATAACGCGATGTCTCACTAAGACAGCTCTCGAAGTTTTTGAATATTAGCAAATGAAAACTTGTAATTTATTCCATTTAACTAAGGAATACGTAATGCATTTCTTTCGTCTTTTCTGATGGAGTATAAAATATGCATGCGACGTAAAAGTTATAAAAAGTTTACGGGCTCTTTACGAGCGTCGAAGTTGCGGCGTTACGGTACTACGAGCGAGTCGAGTAGGGGTTGGGTAAATATCAACTGTGAAATGACGATTTTGCACGAAATGTTACTGCTCCTTTTGCACGTTGCTCTGACCTATTTCTATGTGTGACTACGTTTTTATTAGCAGTAGCCAATTTAGCAATGCTGGGTAGTTTTTAATGAATAATTTTCTATTTGTACAGTCATAAGAATTTTTTGCTGCATAAAATTGTTAGAGCGTTAAACATCTAAACACAATTTTCTGTTTTTATTCCAGCAGCTGCTCTAATTGCATCGGTTTTATATAAAAACTCGTTTTATTGTTAATTTATACAAATAAATCAAACAATGCGATTGCAAAAAAGAAAGTTTATTGTCTTCAAAATAATGCAGCTATTACTTGAAAATTGAACAATATAAAATTCAATACAATTTAATGCAACTTACATTATCGTACACTGAGAGACATGTTTTGACAGACTCGACAATTAAAAAATTTTACTAGAAACTTTAGTATAAAATTTTTGATTTGTCGAGTCTGTTCCTACGTTTCAAAATAGTATAGTAATTTTTACTAAAACATTTCTCTGAGTGTACAATAATAACCAAACAATAAAACATTTGATTATAAAAAAATTATTCACTTGTCCCGAAGAAATCATTTGAATGCTTGCCGGTTCACGTAAAAAGTGAAGAAAATAAATTAAGTCCGAGCTAATTAAGAAAAAAAGGTAAAAGAGAACGATTAAAAGAGACCCGGGCAGCAGTAGCGAGTGGTCGGCGTCGTGCGGCGTCGGGGTTAACCGATTTCGCTTGGTCTGACCTTCCTCGGCTGTTTTCTCTCACCTCTTTTCCATAGCCTTCCTTCTCGCCACAATCCTTCTTCTCCCGACCGGCCAATTCTCCCGGCGCGCCCTATCCCACCTTCCAGCCGAGCGACCAGCCGTGCAGCCCATCTCCCCCCGGACGGATACATCCTCCTCCCTCGCATTCCTGGCAGTCTGGACGGCAAAGAGCCCGTGTCTCTCCCCTCGTGCCGAGGGAGACAAAGGGCCGCGCGGCTCGCGAATTGTCACGCAAATTACAGTGACCAGCGGTGCAATTTGATCGGCGCGATTGCCCCGGGAGGGAGGGACGAGGGGGGGCAAGATCGGGAGGAGCCGTTACTCTCGCGACGTTAATTATCGAGGTGAGAGAGGAGCGAAGGGCTGGGGAAAGTCGATGGGGAGTTGCCGCAGTCGGCATCGACTCCCGAGGCTCCCGGGCTCCCGGATAGACGTAATCAAATTAAGTAATTAACGCTCGGATTTGTAAATGAAGCCCAGCGAGCGCGCGAGTTTCTCCTCGTCTTTCCACCCATCCTTCCTCTCGGCTGTCTCTGCGTCGAGTCTTCTCCTGCGGGATTTAACCTGCCGACTTCGGACTTCTTGCAAGAGACGCGCCGCGCTTGCATTTCTTCGGTTTAAGGAATGAATGGAAAAACGGAAGAGGGGAGAGGGGGTGAGGGAGCGAAGATCGGTAATTGACGTTGCGAATCGCATCGCATCAATGAGAATTACGCTTCTATGAGGATATCGCGGTGGGATGGTTCATTGCACTCTGTAAAAGAGAGAGAAGATAAGTTTCAATTTTTAAGTGGTATCATACTTATCGACCTGAGAAATTGGATTTGCTTCGTTGACTTTTTATCTCTTTTTTTCCCCGCGCTTCAGCAGCTCTGGGATCTTTTTACGGGGCGCGCTACCAGGTGTGCTTTTAGAGAAAATTGCTGCAATAATTTTTAAGCGCATTATTTCATCCTAAATTATATCATTTCCCGAGTACGATGTTAAAATGTAAAGTAATGACGATTAATTAATTATCAATCGAGGGCCCGAACACAGTAAGAGTATGAGAACAGTAACGAAAATTCGGCAGATAAGTATTGAACACGAAAAAATTTCAAAAATTATTAAAATTACCCTATACATTTTTTTTATAATTTAAACTCTGAGAATTTTATTGCGCATCTTTTTTTTATTGGAACCAAATTTGTATTATTTTTCGTTTGTTTTTTTAGATATTTAAGAAAAATGGAATTTTGATCGTTTTGTCCCCTTTCTGTTTCCGAGTCTCCAATTGTCATTTATATGCAGTTTGTCGCAACCGATTTAGATTGTAAAAAATTTCTGAATCAGTATCCACTGTAATTTTGTATTATTTTCATGTTATTATTGTATGTTGACACAAATGCTTTCCAGCAAAAAATTTTAGCTACTGCGTAATGACAATAATTTTGTGAAAGTGCAATCGAGGTAACACACGTCGCTGAAAAGCAATATAGCGACAAAATAAATGCGACACACGTAACAGCTTGTAAATGCTTCCCCGGGGGAAAAACTTTCTTCCCACGTGGAAGAATCTTTGAAAAATTATCGACAATTAAAGTTGACGGGCGCAACCCGTCGATATCTTGGGGGCATCGGGTCTATTGCGAGGCGTCATTACTTGCGCAATTCAACTTTCTTAATACCGCGCGCTCACGTCTCCCGGCAGATATTAATTCAATAGCCTTTTAGGGTATGACTCATCCCGGAAATCTTCTGCTAATGGCGAATCGAAAATGTTTTCATCGCTCATTATGTTGTCGTCTGATTTTTTCAAAATAAATCAGCGACCACACTGGAATCACTTTTGGGTTAATTAATGCTTCTCAATTCACGCTTCTGCAGTGTTATTACGCGGACGTTTATTTTTATTTTTCATGATATTCATCACATGATCGAATGAAGCTAAAACCACATAACGAACGAACGTAAAAGTTCGTTCGTTTGTTTCCTTAATGGAATATTAATTGCGACCTCTGCTATACGACAGTTCAATAACACGCTACTGATAATCTTACTCTGATGCGTTACTAATCATCTAATGCATTACGCTGGGATTTTCTCTGATAAAAATTCAACATCGATATATCCGAAAGTAATTTGAAAAGACTCGATGTTTTCAAAAAACAAAGCAACTGAAATATATATTTGTATATATTTCAACGCGAATACGAGCGAATTTTAACTTTCCTTAATCCAATGCACTTCTCGTCGCGCACTCCATTCGGATTAAAATTCAACCGACGAGAAGAAAAATTATCCTAATTACTCCATCCACACTTCATCCGCCGCATAATCCTCACTCGCAGCATAACGCACACACTCACTTATGAAGGTATCCTCGACGAGGCGCGTCAGCGTCTGCAACAGCGATGCCACTTTTGGCATCGCTGGTCTGCACTGCGCTCGTTTCTTATCGTTCGCTTCGCACACATACACACGCGAGAGCCTCGTCGAGCGACGCAACAAAGAGCAGCACCAGCAGCACCACCATTTTTTCTTTTATTTTCTTTTGATTTTAGTTCGCTAGTGGGCGAGCAGCGCGGGACATCGCGTGCGGAAACTTAAAGTCCCGAAATACCGTTGAGCGATCCTTGACGAGTAGGGAGAGCGAGAGATAGTGACGGGTGTGTATATAGAGCTCGATCGCTGAGGCTAGCGTTGAGGGTGGAGAGAGGCTATTTGAGAGGTGTAGGCGATAAAAGGGAGTAGATGCCAGCTTGGCGATGGAGCAGCAACGCGAGGAACAGCGGCCAGGGCTGCGCTCCATCCACAATCGGTACAGCTCGTTCGTCAGATTCATCAACACCACGCGACACAGCGTCGGCGTCTACTGGATCGATTATCAGGGCAAGTGGATACGCTACAAGGTTTTGAACTGCAGGGACTACCTCGACATCAACACGTTCGTCACGCATCCCTGGATTTTCATTGATGAGGAGACCAAAGATAGGTAAATTTTTCTTCCTGTTTTTTCTTCATTTACTAATTGAACGTTTTTATGGCTGGCTAATTGCTTGTATAAGATGCGGCTGTTTTTTTTTTGTATCTATATAAAGTTTCGCTCATTACGGAGAAAAAAAAAAACTGGAACTCCTTGATGATCATTAAAATGTTTGATTGCGTTATACTTGCGTCCAAAACTTCAGCTTGTTACAGTATATAACTTATTATGAGAAAGTACTGCAAAGTTTATACGAAAATAGAAGTTACACTATTTCCCAGTAATTACAGCGTTCTAGACACTTCACATCTAGTTAATGATAACAAATTTTCTTTAAATAAAAGTAATTAACACAAATACCAAAAAAATTACAACCTTTAAAAAATTAACCCATTTCTAAAGTTTTATATTTCACACTAAAACGGTGTATCTCCTCTTAACATCTTCTTCGTAATTAACGAAACTTTGACGCTTTTTGCGTCGATAATTTTTCCTCTTGTGCAGATATTTAAAATATTATCAAATAATTCTAGATTCCCGGCTAATGGGCAGGAGGTGTACTTCCCGGAGTCTTGTTTCGCCAAATACCGTGGCATGCAGCGATCGGAGCTGCCACCGCGAATCGAGCGCACCCACGTGCTGATCACGCTGCCGCTGTACTCGCTGCGCGACCTTTGCTTGCGCGAGATCAAGCGCCGACTGAAGTACGACCGGCAGGCCTATCGCCTCGAGATACCCTGGAGCCTGCAGCGCGAGCTCCACGACATGCACCCACGCAAGCCCGAGCCCGAGGCGCGCAGCAGTTAGCGGAGCCGTTGATATTTTATTTTTCATTTTTTGTTTAAACTTCTGTCGTCGATCGCGTGAGAAAATACCAAAAAAAGTAATAGAAGTCTAGCCATATCTCTTCTTGAGTATTACATTCTTTTTTTATGTAAGTTTGAATGTAGGCATAATACAGTACGTTGAGACTAGATAATTCTCGATCGGGAACTGAGCTTTCAGTTTGGCGATCTTGATATGGTAATAATTAATTTTTTAGGATTCGCCCAGTTTGTACATTCTTAATTTAGTTTAACGTGTAGTTCGCGAAATGAAGTGTGTAAGTCGCCCGCGGCAGAATCGTAGGGACCCTTTCGAGGACAGCTAATTCGAGAAATTTAATCTGTCGCCGAGTTTACTTTACCTCGCTCTTCGTCATGCATATTTCACTTTGCCGTACAAATACACTTTATTCAGGTGTACTGCAGCCGGTGCGCGCGTTTTAATTCTCGTCTCTTTTCGAGATCCTTTTACAGCGCTAAGCGTTACTCACGCTGGTTCTTTTTACAAAATAAATTCAATTGTGTTCGAATACCATATAAAACATTTTTTCTAGTTTTAAGTTTCTTTACTGCGAGCTTATTTAAACTCGCATAAATATTATCAGTCAATATTTCTTAGGAGAATTTACGTAGGATGATAACATTCAAGTCTTCCATATATTAGTGTTTGACTATATGAACTCAAAGCCATTTTTTAGTAATACGTGCTCGATGCTAATTTAGTGTGCAATTTTAAAATAACATTCGATTAAGGGTTATTTTGAAAATTGCATCTACCAGTTTGCCTTTGAGTCTCATAAGTAATAAGGTAATGCATTCAAGGTTTTCATATAGGTATCTTAAATGTACTTCATTAAAATCTATTTTTGGCGAGAATAGTAAGAGGTTTCTAGAACAGTAAGAAATTGTACGCGATCGACGAAAGAACTAAAAATACAATGCCTGTAAATTGGAAGATCCATTTGCATTAGAATTGTATAAAATGTATTTTGCACCTGAACATTGATATTGTAAATCAGAAGCTATTCATGTACTCTGTTTAAAATAGGTTTTCGTCTATCAAATTTAATGGACATTGCCTATGTCTCTTTGTCCGCAATATCTCTATTTTGAGATTACGTGAAAATAAATTCAACGTTGAATTAGCTATTTCGACGACTATATTAGATTTAAATAAAAAGGGTAAGAGGGTATATTAATATACCATCTACTAGAGTGAACCAAAATGGTATCGATTTTTAAAAAGGTAGACATTTTCAAACCGCTTCATTTTATTCAGTCAATCAAAATTGTTTGTTAAATGGTTGACTTTACCTCCAATTTTTGTTATAGTGTAACAGAAAATAATAGATATTGAGCTAACAGCGATTGCCATTGTCTGTAAAAAACAACAGCCTTCTGTTTTTTGTTTAAATTAATTCATATGTTTTTGAATCGTACGTTTAATACTCATTCGCAAATGACATGACTTTTAGTATAACACAGATGGAAATAACATTTTTTATAATCAATTAATTCATAACATTGAATTTCAATGCATAATAGATGTTACAAGTATAGATTTGATCCAATGAAGCATCAATTTTAATTTATCGATTTACATATGAGTGTAAACAGTACATTCAAATTGTTATTTTTAATTATTTTTAACGACAATTAAATTTAAATTGAAGCAATTAACTGAAATGGTTGTTGCAATATTTTATATTATTATCGATATTAATATTAATATTATTATTTTATAATATTACTAATAATATTATTAATATTAATATAATTTGTGTAATATTTTTGTAAAAGCTGAAATTCTTTGTAATTAAAGCAAAAACCAAGAAAAAAATGTACAAAATTAATTTGTAAAAAATTAAATAAAACTGTAAAAATCTTTACTAAAATTTGCGTACAAACCTTTTTTGTTCCTTAAAGTATTGTATTTTTTATTTCGATATTTAAGATAATACATAGGACATAGCACACGCATCAAGGCTTTCAAAATATTAGCCTCACATCCGCGACATTATCGCGTTACGTTAATAGCGTTTTCCACGGCCATTTAGAAGATTTCACTGACCGTTTCAGAGCAGGTAGGGAACAAAGTAGCGCAAGTTTATCTGAATTGCTGATTATGCAAAGCTGAAAAAATTCCACGTGGTCGAAACATCATTCATAGCAACATACAGCGAAACAGAGCGATAAGAGTCACGTTAAGCGTGTAAGTAGCATTTAACTATAGCGAAAAACAGAGCCAGCCGTGTGCACGCATCGTAAAAGAATTCTCCTAAGGGAAAATGAAGGTGAGCAAAAAAATCAAAGGCAGCCCAAGCTCGACAACAAGTTCTCCATTCCTTCCTTAGCCCCGGCCTTCTGGAAAGTAAGGAAAAAAAAAGAAGAGCAAGGCACAAGAGGGAAAACTCTGCAAAACAAAAGTCTCGTAAGGGTTCGCGTGCTTTGACTGGCCAAACTTCCCTCCGCGTTCTTTCCAGGGATTCCTCCTCCCGCGGAGTTGGCGGAACAGGCCTTTTCCTGCGCGCAGGCACGAAGCGGCGCGTGTCCCGCTTGGATTTACCGGACGCGGATGTACTTTTCGTTAACCACCTTTTTTTTTACCTCATCGAATTCTCCGTGAAAAATCAATGCGCCCGACTCGATTTCGCGTCGCGGAAGCCCAGCTCGAGTCACGCTTTGAGCCTCGAGAGGAGACGAAGCGAGAGGTGATTTTTGGCGAGCGCGTGTATCCTTGAGAGGCTGTGCGCACGGAATTTTCGTCTTTTCCGCGTGCCTCTTGTGCTACACCACGAGACGAGTGGTTGACATGAATTGCACACCCAAAATGTCCTTGAGAAGAATTTGATTGAATTTTTTTTTTATTTGTGCATAAGAATTTTTCTCTTATCAAAGTAGTTTGAATTTAATAAACGAATTAAAACAACTTTCGTGCATTTCAAAAACACGTTCAAAATTCTGCATGAAAAGGGTTCGCGAACTCATTCGCGTAGTTCAGAAACATATAGGGGTCCGCGTTATCGCGAAAATATGCGAACTGACTGTCATACTTTCGGCCACGGGAGCTTTAAAGTACAAAACGCGCGTCCGGACAGAAGCGTCGGCGTGTCCGTTCCGAGTGGTCGACACACCGGGAGAAAGTGAAAACAGGAAAGGGATCCTAAAGAAGCGAGAGAGGGTCGGGGGGCATTTCCGGGTTTAAGATGGAGCCGGGCCAAGGAAATGAGAAGCTTTTGTAAGTAAAGTGTATGCACAGTAAACGTGCAGTGGACAGGCGAAACTTTATTACCCGAGGGTTGGTTTTTGCAAATGAAATCGTTTGTATAAGTAAATGAGATTAAATTTGCCATAAATGTCTTATGATATAGTAATCAAGAAAATACTTATAGATTAATTTAATTAATATATTGTTATAATATTTAAAATAAAAGAAGTTCATTGAATATTAAAAAATTGTAACTAAATTCATTTACGAAAAACAATGAATAAATATTTAGTAAGTAATTTACGGTTTACGTCAATTGAATTTATTTTATTTATTTATTATTTTTTTTTTTAATTTTTAATAAATAGTAATCAACTGTATTTTTATAAAATGCTGTGGTAACCTTGTATAAAAATGCTTGATAACGTCTAGTTCATAATTTCAATAGCTGTACAGGGCGTACTCTATTTTCCAATTTTTTTATTTTTTTTTGTTTTGCAACGATCCCTAGCGAGCCCCCGCTTTGTTCTACATCCTTATCTGGCAATTACTCCGCTTTACCGTCACTTTTTCCGACCGCTCAATTTCGCTCAATTTCGCGCTCGACCGAATTCATTCTCTGGCTTTTAAACTAAGCTGAAAAAAAGTTGCAGCGCGTGCGTTGGGCCGCGAGTGCTCCTATCCTCTCGCCCGCATGTGCGAGGCGCGCGTGGAAAACTCGCAGCAGCGAGAGGCGATAGCGGTTCGTCGGGCTCACGCGCTATCGCTGAATTATTATCGTAGCCCGGGTACTAAATATCACGACGCGCGATACACAAAACGACGCGGCTGCCGCGCCGTATCGACGAGCTTTCGCCGATCCTCCTCGTTGCGAGTATATTTCACGTCGGGTAGGCCGTTATTTAACGGCTGCTTCCGAATTTCTCGCGATGGTGTGGCGCGCCGTGCTTCCAGCAGTTATTTCGACGTTTTACTCGGCGAGGCTTTTACGCAAAGGAGAATAGAGATTGGATTTTTGGTTTAGCGGAGGTGATACAGATGTTATCTTAAAGTTCAAGTTTGTTTTTAGTGTGTGAATCGTATGGAGTCGAAAAGAAGTGGTATATATAAAATTTTAATAGTAAAATAATTCTTTACTGTATGTTTTGGAGATTACAGAGTTTCTAAACTAAAATCTGTATTTGTAGTAAAATGAATGGGAATTACTTTCTTGTTCTGCACTAATAAGTAGGACAATGCTCGATCCGGATGAAAACATCTAATCTTATTCGTAATTTGTCACTTTCTTTTAAAATGATTATTTGAATTTGTAACAAATAAGTTTAAAGAAATTAACAATGTACCTGTAAAATTTACAAAACTTGTAACTTAGTGACAAATGAAGTTGCTTTCTATTAACTATCAAATTAACACGAAGGTAATGGCAGACTCAAGTTAAACAAATTTCAAATCAACTGAAGACTACAAATTTAAATTTACCATTTTAGTTATATAAACATTACTGAACTGTACTATATACTGAATTATAAAATATTACTGAACTGAACTAAATATTGAATTATAAAATATTACTGAACTTTATAAATATTACTGCAATGTAAAATCTAATCGACTGTCAAAAACTGCATTAACCCATTCAATGCCACATCCTTCAGGCGCACGTATATCCATTTGAGTCAAAGTTTTACCCTGCCGTCTTCGCGCGCGACGAAAAGAGACTCGTCCCGACGGAGAGCTGCTCCGCGCACTCAGAAATATGATGAGCCGCGCCCGCGCGGTTAGAGAACCTCGTCGCGCCATTCGAAAAGTTCCGAAGTGACGGTATAGTATAATAAGTGCTTGGGCGCGTCTTGCCGTGCGGCTGCCGAAGCCACGCCGCGTATATACGCAGCGCCGCGATCCAGCCTCGTAAATCTGCGCAGTTCTGGCCAACCTTAAGTAGCATTAAGAAGTTATTAACTCGATCCTCCGTGATTACCGGGAACATGGTAACGAACTACTCTGCGAGTTTACGTGGGGCCCGCTCCCACTAGTACCCCCGGCCCAGAATACCCGCGCAGGACGGGGCGAACGCATTAAGGCGCGGAAGCGGGTGTCTTCTCGCGGCGGACGCGAGTCCCGGATCATCCGACTCGACAGAAGATTTTATCGGGCGATATGATTTCGAAGGCTTCGCGACGAACTTCTTCTCGTCAGATTCGGTGGAAATTTCAGATGATCCACGTTGGATTTACGCGGCACTGTTAATTTTCTCAGAGCGGCGAATATACTATGATCTGGAAGAGACATTTCAAGTTGCATAGTATAAGGCTTGAGGTGGGACGTAAAATTTGAGTTATCGTGGTGTACTTAAATGTAGCTTACTCATTATGGTTTGATGGAGGCATTACTCGTATATAATAGTATTACCCGTCATGTATAATTTTTTCTTTTTAAAGGAGATAGTACGCGTAATGCAAGATTGCGTAATGCATGGTCCATACTTTCCGTTTAAAAATTTAAAAGTTTTAATGTGGCATGCAATTTGCTGCCATTAAATTATAATATTACAGAATCGATTATCGATGTATTAAATATAATACGAGGCTATAAAGATGAATAATTTGGTAAATAATGTGGGCTCAAATTTTATGTCTCTTGACGTAAAAAAGAATATTTTAATTTAAAAAAAAAAAAATAAATAAATAACCCGAAGCTGTAGCACTTCTCTCCTCCCGCGAGCTATTGACCTCTTGAATGCTTTACGCTCTCTCCCAATCCACCATAAGCCGCACTCGTCTTCACTTGATAAAAAATCTGAACACGCGCTTACGAAGCGCGCGCCCAAAGAGAAATTAAATAGGCTGCTCTCTTTTTTCATCGAACGGCAGAGCGCAAACTGCGCGACGCGTCGGAGCATTTTGCGCAAATCGCACGCCGTCGCTCGTTGGAGCACCGAATCGCTTGAGAAATGGAGATTGCGACGGGCGAGAAGGGGGCAGTGTTTTGCGATGAAAAGTTTTCGCGTAACGCCGCCTGGCAAATTAATGGCCCCGACAGGGAAAACTTTCGACTTCTTTTGTGAGCGATAATTGAATGAGGCTCCCTTTTTCGAGTGCGCAGTTCCGAAGCTCTGCGAGAATGGCCTCGCGCTCCGACGAAGGGGAAGGGGTGGAGAACAGGGTTGGCCGAGGGAGAACTTCGGCACCGCGGATGCAGTGAACGGGGCAAGGTATTTGGGAGAACAGCAGCTGCAGCGGACGTGCGTTCGGCAGGTGATTCGCGGGGATTGAAGATGGCACTTTCTTCAGTTTGGCAAATTTTGCGGTCTTAAGACTTCCACCTTTTTCAGTAATAAATGCCTACCAATTTATTTTCACAAATTGTTTTTAAAATAGTCGGTTAAATAGATAGTTATAAGGTTTTAAAGAAATTAATATATAACGAGAATGAATCTGCAGATTTATTATGACATATTTATAGACATAATTCTGAATTAAAAACTTCACATTAGTATAATTGGGAACGTAACTAGTTTTTAAATCAAGAAAGTATATAATTTAAAAAAAAAAAGTAAAAGTTGTGAAGTTACTTTAATTAGATAAATACGTGCTCTAAAATATATGTATTTGAATACGTTGAAAAAAAATTGTGACCCTCTTAAGTGTCGAGAAAGTTATGATAAACGTGATCAAAGTTTGCGAGATATCACGGACCGTATATTTGTGTCAGATGATGTTAGCAGAGACTAGTAAAGCGTCGTCTTATCGGCGTCGGAACGTATCTACTTGCGCGCATAACCATACTCTTTATGCGTTGAGCAAAGTTTGCCTCACGTTTCTCAATTTTTTTTCTTTTACTTTGATTCAATGTAAATTTTTTTATGCAAAGTTTTAACCTCGACAACCATTCATTGTTCGACATTATACCAGATAATGAAGCTTGTAAAGATATCGAATTTTTTCAATAAAGAAACTGTTTTTATTCAATTTTTTCGACAAAAAAAGTCTATTCTTTAAAATATTCTCTTTTACGACTCGATCAATATTGCAGAAGAGATGGTAATTAGCGTTAGGTAACTACCTGTTTATTCTAAACAGAATCATAAATCGAATTACACGCCTGAGTCGTTAGAAAACTTTTGGCGTAAAATTGATAATTACACGGAAAATTGTTGAGAAACAGATGTAACGTGTTAATTAACACTATAAGATCGTAATTCGCGGGCATCACATTTGCGAATTCCGCGATAATGCATGCAAATTATTTGGCGCGCAAAGTGTTACACCCGCACTAAATTCGACGAGCAAAAAGCGTTTCCGCTCATGCGCCTTTAGTGCAATCTCATAACAATACCTTAAAAAGCTTATTATTTATGCCCTTTTCGGCGCTCGCGCTCGCGGTGATAAACCTGAGGAGCGCGTGCCGCAATTACCAATCGTAAAGTGTGCGCCTCGCGATGGGCCGCTTTACGTAACGGGGTACCTCCTGGAATATCGCGCCAGCTCGGCGAGAGCGGCATGCATTATTTATCCAAAGATGCGCTTCGAGAGGCGCGTGATTTACGCAGCCTCGGGTGTATTCGACGAAAGGTGCGGGGCACGATTTGCCGGTAAAAGTCGCGCGAGCCACGGGAGGTCGTTCCTTCGACCTTTGAGGAACCGCGACCTGAGCTCGAAAGTGTGCCCTCGTTTTTGTTGGGTGTATAATGTTTGTATACGGATACCAGGGGCTTACCTGTCGCGTGTACTTTGCAAAAACGCGATTGAGTTGCCGCGCTTGTTAACTCCGTAAGTGCGCTGTTTGCGCGGATGATGAGGGCCTTTTATAGCTGTTGTTTCTTCCTGGTTATAGTGACTATTCATTTTGAGTGGTTACTTTGTTTTCACAGCAGATTGGCCTTTCTTCACTTTATATTGTGCTAAATTTTGTAAGTTTTAGGAAAACTATGACATGTTTTTAATGGAAAATTATTTGGTGCACATTAGAGGAGCAGTTTTATATTATTAGAAAGGGAGCTTGTAGGCGCACCTTAAATGCCTTGCATGGCTTCGGGAGAATAGTATTAGTGTAGCGTCTGCTGAGATATAAAATTGAGTTGAAAATTCAATGAAACTCCGTAAATGAAAATTAGTAGAGAAATTTGCATAGAAAAATTAGAGCTAATTAAAATTCAGAATGTTCATTGTGACATGTGTTTTTTCATATTAAATTAAATTTTGTAATACAATTGTACAACAATGCATAGTTTATTACACAGCAATGCATGTTTTCCCGTTAGAAGGTTGTCGCAAACAATTTAAGGTAACTTCAAAAATCACTTTCAATTTAACTATTATCAACAAACAAAAGTGATGAATATGATATTAAGTTCCTATTTAAATATACCCGTTCAATCACTTTGAAGTTTCGCATCAGAGTTTTGCAATCAATCTCTATAGTTCAATAAATACGAACGGAACGAATATTTTTTATCTCCATAAAAATTTAATCAACTTAAAACCATTTTTTGCTCGTGAAATGAACATCAATTGAAAATTGTATTTTATCGTCGACTCTTTTTCAACGTTCTCTAACCTCGAACGTGTGCATTTTGCTCGGCGCAAGCAAGTCTCAATCCACGCATTCGCTCAACGTCAAACTTGAAAAAAAAAAAAAAAAAAACGCGCGCGGGCACTCACGATTGCCGAGTAGAGAGAAAAGATGCAACTGCCGAGCGCTTATTGATTGCTCGAACGAATGCACAAGTTCGCTTTCAAACACCGAAAATAAAAAAAAAAAATCCAGCGAAAAAAAATTCAAAAGGAAGCAAGTGCAAAACGAAATCGAACCAAAATATGACTTGAAAAAAGGAAAAAGAGAGAATAAAAAAAAAAAATAGACAATCCGAGTCACCGAATATCGTTCAGAGGCCGAAGCGAGCGGGGCAATTCCCCCGACGCAGCGAAAGTAATTCCCCCCCGCTGTCAGAAGTTTATCCGAGGGACTTCGTAGGCCCTCGTTTTCTTCTCGTCGCACTGCTCCTTTATTATCCCGTCGCTACTTCACTCCGAAGGAGCATCGAAGTCGAGGACCCGTCAGTTCTCCCGCTCGTGCGCGATGCGCGCTACTACCGTGCCTTTCTCCGGTGTATAAGCTGTTTTTCTTTCTCTTTCTCTACCCGCGAAGAAGACTTTGCGCACGGTTGAGGCTGCCGTGTCGCTGCGCCTTTGCTTTTCCTAGGGTTTTACTTTCGTTTGTGAAAGTCCGCGAGTCGCCCGAGCGCGGACCTCGCGAATTCGAAATAAACGGAGAAGTTCCGTCGCATCTTCTAATTACGTTTAATTTCCAGGATGCTGCCGTGAACTTTGGGCCGTTATATAAGAATTGTCCTGGACAATGGCAACGGAAATTTCATTCAAGTTGACTGAAGTGTTTATGGGGATTCGCGTGCGCTCGAGGTTCATTTGGCTGGTACACAGGCTTTAACGACAAATTTTAAATCGTCATACGCTTTTCTAGCGCTTCTGTTTTCTTGGTCTTTCAGATGAGAGTCGAGTTTCTTGGCAGAAAAGCTATAAGGGATTGCAGTTGACTTGATGAAATTTTAAATGACTTCTTCAATTAAATTATCGATCACTTTCATCCACACTGTTATTCGCGCAGACGTTAATCAATAAGCTTCTAATGAATTTAAAAGGTCCAATATATTTTTATCCGTGTAAGCGTAACAATTTAATTTAATTTAATTTTTTTTTTTTTTTCAAGAATTTATATCAAAATACCTAACTGCCTACTCACTTTATCAACATATTTTTCTTGTAAAAATCAGTATGATCCGTTTTAATACACACAGTACATTCCCATTAAAATTTCTTACCTTTAATCGGCCAGACACTCGAATTGTTCAATTACATAAGAAAGCATGAAGAAGAAAACGACAGGTAACTTTCCTTCGCAAAAACTTTCCATTGTACGAGAGCACCGCGGTAGCTCCGGGGGGGTCTGCAGCGGCGCTACTTTTCTCAAATCTGACTAGCAAAATCTCCGCGAAACTTTCGTACGGCGCACTCGTCTCTCCGGCGCTTTCCATCCCTCCGGGTGCTGCGCCGCACCACCGCTACCCACCAGCGCAGCCGCCGCCGGCAATTCCTTCCCGTTAGCTGCGAGGATGCGGTCCTAACGTATAGCAGTCGATACGCGGCTGGATCGCTGATCTCCTTAGGATGCGGCCTGCGTACCGTTAACTCGAGCTACGCATGTAAAATTAATGAGGCCACTGGCTTTCCACCTCGCGTTTACCTTCTCCCCGCTTCCCTTCAGTGTACACAGTCGGGGTACAAAAGCCACCCGCGAAGAGAGCGGAAAGACGGGGAGCATCTGCGCGGGATGCGCGTCGCGAATTTTCGAGACGAACGAGTTGCCGTGGGTAGGGCAGGTAGATATACGCCGTCGTGCGAGTCTCTACAGCCCCGTTCCGGAGGCGTGCGCGCACAACTATTGCATTGGCTTTTATTTGATGAGGAGGGTGGAGAGGTTGCAACTGAATGATGTATTGGCTGGTGAATCTGATTAAAAGCCTGCTACGTGGAGCTGTCGAGTTTTCCCTTTTCGAGGATTTACGTTAAAAGGGGGAACAAGGGGGGAGGAGAGCGAGAAGTTCGCTGGAGGTTTATTGGAGGCTGGGCGCTGCAACCTCGATTCGCGCTGGTGTTAACTGTCAGTTTCATTATTTTTACAGTATAGTAAGTCGAGGGCTTTTTATACTGATTTGTAGAAAATTACATTTTTATAATGTTAAAGTGATTGGGTGTATTATTATCTTTGCTCTCGAATTTTAATTGCATTGGTAAACGATGAATATTTAAGTATTGGATTTTATTTTAATATTCGGGCGCCGGAAATTTCATTGATCCTGAATGTATACATTTATAAAATTAGTAATAGCAGATCGTTTACTGGATATAAAATTTTTATCGTTATTTTAAAATCGATCTATCAATTTGAGGTGGATGTAACTTTTAATAACACCTTTAAAATTACATTAAAATTCCGTAAAAAAAGTAAAAAAAAAAAAGTAACTAAAACATTTTTTAATAAAACATGTCCTACATTTTTATATACTAAATAAAATAGAGTTTGATGCGTTTTAAAGTATAAAAAGGGCACATTTCAAAAGATAAACATAAACCATATGAATTCCCAGTCTTTTATTCCGTAATAGAAAAAAAAAGAGAAGACAGAAGCTTAAAATCGAAAGCACGTTTCCTCTCGCAGCACGGCGTCCCCCTTAATATTTCCGCGAAAATCGCTCATGTACACACATCTCGGCAACAGCTCACGTGGCGTCGGCAGTGGAAAAGGGCTCGCCTCGCGTCCCAGTCGAAGCTCTATGTCTCTCCGCCGTAGGTCCTTTCTCCGTTTCTCTCTTTTATGCCGCGCGCGCTTGTCTACAGACACGGAAATAAGTTAACGGAAACGAGAGAAGATTGGACCTGCCCGGCACTGAGGGTAGTGGCTTTTTCGTTCGCGCGCTTTCTCTCTCTCGTTCACTCTCTCTGCCTCTCCTATTTTTCCGTCGAGAATTTTCAAGCGACGCTAAAGCCGGATCGGCCGGAGCCCTTTCTCCCCGCTGAATTCTATACACCGGCATGAATTTCCACGCTAAAATGTCTCTCGTTCCTTCCACCCTCTCTGCCCCTCATCCCGCGCACTTGCCTTTTCGCATGTTCTGCTCTGTGCACGACGCGCGAGCGTGCTTGGGCCGCCTTTATTTGCGCGAGGTAAATCTGTCCAAGCTGATGTGGCGAGATTAAAAGGACGATTGTTGAGCGAGAAATTTCGAGGTAAAAAATAATCCGCTTGTTTTATTTGGAACGGATGGTCGTTGTGCACGTTCAATTTGGATGAGCTATCTCGATGGGGTTTTGTTCGAAGGTTGTTCTTCTTGTTAAGGTCCGCGTATTATTTCCTGATACTAAAGCGTTAATATGCTTTGGACTCGTTCAGCTTTCAAGCTTAATTAATTTTAGAATATTTTTTCAAATTCTTCGTTTCACAAAAATATTTGAACATTTTTTTCTCCCTTAAAAAAGTTATGACCGGATGTTGTGAAGCCTCGAAAAAATGAATATGATTGGTTCAAGGATCAGTATCCGGTATGGCGCGAAAATTCAAAATTATTATACTCAAAAATGAGAATTAAATAAACAATAGAATAATAGAAAGGTAAGCGCGCGAAAAAATTCATTTACAAGTACTTAAATTCACAAAGAAATATTAACATTATGTCGTAAGGTTACACTTAGAAAATCATAAATACAACGAAATTAGCAGGGCGATGGTCCCGTGGACAGGGGCGAAAGCCGATCCCAGCAGAAATTACGTCCGTCACGCGAAATCTCTTTATTAAGTCTCCGTCTAACGCAGCTCAGTTATTTGTTATCGACGTTCAATAACTGCGGCATGAGTAAATTGCTTTTTCGCTCGGAAAAACGAAGACGGTAAGAAGCAGAAAGACAAAGAGACGAAATGAAAATCGCGAAAAATGAGAGTAAACAGGAAAAGCAAGCGTGGGAGAAAGAGCAACCACCGAGAGGCTAGAAGGCCGAAGGGAATATCGTAAAACGTAATCTCTAGCGTCAGAAAAAGCGCTTTCTACATCTTGGTGAAAAAAGCGCTACGTGAATGGGAAGGGAGTAAGAGAGAAAGAGACACAGGAATAAATTGATAGTGAAAAATGCTTTAATGCCATGCTTATCAAGGGATTCAAAATATAAACAAAGAGTATTAAATATGATAATTTTTTATTTAAAAAAGTAAAAGATTCATTTCATTGAACTTTAATTATAATTAATTTTAATACTTATACATACACGATTTTTAGGATAAAATTTTCCGTTCAAATTAACAATTTGAAATTAACAAAGACTAGGCCAAAGCCCTTTCAAATTTCGAACTCCCAAACGACTTTCCAAAAAACTGTTTTACAAGCAATTAAGCAATTAAAAACGCACTATATACCAGCAATTATCAGGGCTCCGATCGCGACCTGTAAGAACCGATCGATCTCGATGTCAATGGCACCGGGTGTAACTGCGGCGCACGTGGTGGCAATTTCGAGCTACAGCCACCGCCTCTCGTCGAGCGTACACCTAAATGATGGAACGGCGACGAGGAGTATCGCACACTTGGTGAGCGACGAGTGGCATTCATTAGGCTCGCGCCGATACGCAGAAATAACGAGTGTTGGCCCCGCAACGAGCACGAATTTCGCCGATTTCCCGCGAAACTCACGCCACTGGTGAGGTTCTTGCTTTCTTTTTCCACCCCTTCGGCCTGCACTTGACTTATACCTTATACTTCTTTTTTTGGTTCTTCAGTGTACCTTCGGCAACTTCTTTTTTTTTTTAGTTCTCAATACCGACGTCCAGCTTTTTACGTACTATTGATTAACTTCTTCCATCTCTTCGGCGCCATCGAGTGTTTGCCGCTAGTTTTTCCGGCCGAGTTTATTTAGTACTGCGGAGAACTCGTTACGCCCTAAGTTGTTTTTTTCGCCGATGGAATAACTTTGAGCATTTTTTTGCTTGGGAAACACTATTATTTTATTCGGCTGTATATGATTGTTACAGCTTTTCTACATTAATTTTATTTTTTATATATATACCTTCATAGTACATGTTACCTTTGTAGGAATTTACTACTTGTAACACTTTATTTTTATGAAGTTCATTGTTTGAAAGGTGATAATTTTATTTCAGTTGGATAGCTGCAGGCTGTGCAATTATTCTTCGTCAAAGTGCCATTCTACAGGTCAGTTTTTTCTATAACATCACCATTTTATATCAACTTATTGATCAATTTAATAATATATATTTTTTGTACATTTCAAAAAGGTAAGAAATATCTATCTTTTTTTTTTTTATTTCGGACAAAACAAAGAATCTAAATTAGTAGCTGCGTTAAATCCAGACGGTAAAAAAATCCTGATGGACAAGTAGAATTTTTTTTACAGAGCATCGCGAAAGAGCCGCTGAAGAGTTGAGCCAGCATGCCTCGCGCAATGTCACACTTAATTATCTCCTCAGCGCGCCTGACACACATATTTATTCGTCCCGCTGATTTACTCGGTTTCCCCCCCGTCGTTGCGCCTTTTTTTTCTCTCCCACCGCTCAAAAGGGCGCGGCATTCGTCGCGCGCTAAAAATCCAATTAGCGGCGACCGTAATAAGCGCAATGGAAAAAAGGACGGAACTGCAGGAGTGCGGAAAAAAAAGAGGACCGGTACTTCGGGCAGTAACTAGCAGAACACTGGTTAAGAGGTATAAAGCTATAATAATGAGAAGAATGACATGGTTAAAGCCAAGCTAACGACGCGTTCGTTGTCCTCCCGCGCTGCGGAGAAGCGAAAGTTTTCGATAAAGATGCCGAGGATTTTATGTAAGCCCTCTAAGTTTGCATTCATTAAACTTCATCGTGGGAAGGAGGATGAGGGGAAGGGGGGAGGGATTATTAACACCTCTTCTCGCAATCGGGATTTATTCAGGCTCAGTGGTCCAGGTGAATGACCACTGCGACTTTTTTTTTTGTTTAAGTATTAATTGGTTCGAGTTGGTTGGCTGTTGGATAAATGAGGTGACAAGCGTGGGATAAGTTTAAAAGATGACTGGCTAGAATGACCGATTTATATGACTGGATTAATTAATTTGGAGAGGATCGTAATGCGATTTTTTAAACAATTAGAAATTTAATTGATAATTTATATTCGACTTATAATTTAATATAATTATAAATTAATATAAATTAATTGTTTGATTGTATTTTATTTCATTTATTTTTATAGACTATAAAATTGTTTGAAGTTGAAAGATTATCAAAGTGTGAAATATTGCGAACTGCATTAAAATTTAATTATAAAATGCTTTTAAATTTTAATATATACCCGAATAAATTTGTATCGATGTCTCTCGAAACAGTATATAAAAAGTGTAGTAGCAATGAAATTATTGCTCAACGCTTTTAACTGAAAGAGTATCCACTAAACTTCAATATTGCACATCCGTCAATAACTTTTTTTATTTCTCATCATTTTCCTTTGGAAGAGGCGTAACCAATTGTACATTCATTTAACTATAAAAATTCAAAATAGCGCGCTAAAACTCACGATCGAACGATTTCTCACATTTAGAAGTGACTTACAATTTCATGTTTATTTTCAGCGCTGAGCGCCGACAAAGCTCCCGCCTCTCACCGCGCCGCGAGATCCCGTACATTTTTCAAGCTCTACAGGGTCCCCACACCGCTGCCACTGTCGATTATTATCGCTCGGCTCGGTGAGCTCTCCGGCGCGCAGAATCTTTCTCTCGAGGAGACCTTCCCCGACAATATTTCATACGGTGAATATACGCCGCGCGAAAAATTGCGCATCAACGAGGCGGGATTACTACTGGGCGCGCATCGCGATTTTCCGAGACGAGCCGCTCTCGCTTGCTTAATTAAAGCGCCGGCTTTATTGCGCTCCGCGACTAAGAAATGCAAATGCGCGCGCATCGGTATTACGGTTTAATCGCGCGCCACGGATATCGCGCATCTTATTTTCTCGCGCGCTGTCGAATCGGGTGTTTAAACCGCCGGATTATGGCGTGGATCATCATTTTCGTAGAATATTGTGGAAGGCTGTGAAATCTAGTAATCTCCGGAGTATTATATGTGAATGATGTACATGTGCGATAGATTAATCGTGGGCCAGGGTATTTAGTATCGTCACGTTGTTTAGGATTATTTATTACGCTCATTAAATTTGATGTTTAATAAAGGGGATCATAAGCTGGCAATTTCAATAATATGTTTTGATCAATAAAGTTTGTGAAATTTTAATTCGCGTACTTGCTTACGTTGTAAATGATTGTGATAGCGATTCGGCGTCGGATCACGAAGTTTAATGCGGATTAAAGTTAGTAGTAACTTAATAGGCCTCATTAATTTCATGACTAGCTAATGTAATATCATTGAGTACTGTTTTTAATTGTATATTTAAGAATAATAATAAATATTATACAAGTATTATAATTTTATACGAAAACTGAAGACTACTTCTAAAGAAAGTTTTTAAATGGATTTTTTTCCCCTTTTTTATTGTTAAAGTAATAAAAAGCAAGTATTATAATGAGTTTCGGAGTATTTACTGTTCTTTAATAACCGAAGAAGCCCGCTTCATGCGTTGCTTTATTAAGAAAGTTTAAGGCTCTATTTTTTATTTACTCCCGTGCAAATATTATCTTCAATAAAACTTGTTTTAAATTTCTGGTTTATTACTTTTTAGAAAACACTTTTGAGGTACCGCAAACGGGATGCAAAAATAAAATAAAAGTATTCTTTCTAGATCTACGTTCACAAGGAACAAGAAGAAACAAGAAGTAATAAGTGACATGTGTAACTGTACGAGGAATGCATTTTCTTATTTTATTTATCTTCTATTTTTAATTTCAAGTAAAAAATTATTTTTATCCTCAAAAATTTATTATAATTCTACTATAGATATTATCTAAAATTGTTATCTATAGTGATCATAAGAAAATTACGTCCATAATTTCTGCACGTAATAAATTTATAGATAAAAAATACACTTGATACTTACATTTCACTATCCCAGTACAAAATTTAGAACGTAAACTAAAAATGATATTCCTATTAAATAAAAAAATTATAAAATTCACATGAATTCATCAATAGAAGCATCAGCTGTTGTTTCCGCAGGGCATAAAGAAGGCTTTCTTGAACATACGCCCCGAGCAACGCGGGACATTTTAAAAGTGATTGAAAAGCGTAGCCTCCCAGCGCATCGATCATCTGCGAGTCTCGCAGCAAGCATCGATTCAATTAAGAAACTCGCCGTAACGCGCGCGGCACGAAAGCGTCCCCGATCGCGGATGCAGCTCACGTGCGCTCGGGGCCGATCGCGTGGCTGCCGGCGGTGACAAAAATTTAGCGCCGCCGGGACTCTCGTCTCTTTCACCTGTTCCCCTCTCCTCTCGGGTCTGCACGTCCCGGGTGCGCATACATATAGCCACAGTGCCTCGCGGCTTTCTAAACCGACCCGCGATTGCATCGCGGGAAACCCTTGGGTTCGCTCGTTCGCTCGCGACCTTTGCCGCTCTCGCGGCCTCCGCTTTTCTCTAGCCATCTCCCTCCCCCTCCTCCTCTTCTCGCACGAGCGCGCGGTGCGATCCCTTTTCTACCTGCGCTTCGATTACACAACCGCGCGGTGCTCGCGGTTCTTCGGGGAGTTCGATCATTAGCCATCGTTTTTTTTTTATCTCTTTTTTATTGGGCGCCTCTTTGCTCTTGTCTGGGGGAGTTGCGCAACGGCCGGCGACGGGGGCCGCTGGAATTCCGTCAGGGGGGATCAGATGCATCGCGAGCGAACGTTGGGAAAGCGGGATGGAAGACACAATTGGCAGCGATAATTCATTGGAGATCGCGTAGCGACGATTTGCTCGTCGTGTCGCCAACTCGCGATTGTGAAATCGCGGGCTCAACAATGGGTGACGAGTGTATATACGCGCGGATTTCTGCCGTTTTTCTGGACTTTGAGATCTTTCCGTGGGAAGTCGCCGTTTTTAATTTTTCGTCGTGTACTTTAAATTTTATCCGTTCGCTTCTTCTGAAGCGAGTTGTACTTTACACTGTACTGATGTAATTATCAGATTTCTTTTAATACTTTGTGAGAGTATTGATAGAACAGTTTATGAATAACAAAAGTAGATAAAGTAGATTGAAGTTAAATAATTCTGATATACTGTGCTCTGTCGCAGCGGACTTATTCCAATGGCGACTGAAAATAAAAAGAGACACGGTTGAACAGTGTATCAGAATTAGTGTCAATCGCCAAGTGGTTCATATACGTTTAAAGCCTCTTTACTTCTTTCGTTACGATTTTTACGAGAGAACCTGCCGGTGGCATTCCCATTTTAATCGATATCTGGCGAACCTTTAAAAACATTATTTAGCCCTTAACCAAGTGAGTCAGTTGAATTGAAAAAGTTAAATAGAAAAATTTAGTTCCATCTATACAATCTAATTTTTTTTATAACAAATCTTATTTAAATTAAAAAATTAAATTAAAATAAAAGATAAATTAAATTGTCACAGTTGTGAGTCTATTTTAAATTTTTTTAAATTTTAAATTATTTTTATTGCAATAATACGTATAGAAAAATAAAAAGATCTTTCAAAAGATGTTTTACAAAAACGAATATAAATAATAAATCCAAAAAGCTTCAGTGCGTAGAGCTTTTTGAAACTTGTAAATGGTCGCTTTCAAGCAGCAAAAAAAAAAAAAAAAAAAAAAAATGAGTGGGGCTTTTGAAAACGTGCAGATCGTGAATAGGAGCCATTCAAATAAATTGGGCATCCTTATTTCTCCTCTGAAGCATAAAGCGTAAAAAGCATTCAAAGCATTGTATGTTATTTTTAAAAATGACGATACGTACAGTGGACATACTGTAAAACTTTCATGTCGTTATTAAAGTATAAATAAAACGGATTTTACTTCTGTTTTATCACAGGACGATTTAAGCACCATCCTATATCGCTACACTTAAGAACGCGATCTTTACATGCTTACGAGCAACTAGACAACGTAACACTGTGTTCACTACGTTACTTATCTATTTGGCCAATGGCCATTATATAATATTTTGAGAATCAAATATTTGTCGTCCCCTCTTAAAAAAAAACTTATTAAAGCCAACTATATACATGGCTTTAAAAACTTAAGTAAGTAAGAACTCTCTATATGTTACGCGAAGATGAAACAGTTTGGGATATTTTTAATAAAGTGATAGAAAAATTTAATTGGGTGAAACTAAAAGATTTTCAAGAAGATAAAAAAGCCTTATGAATAAAATCAAATAATTAAAATGTGATCGTCACCAGCATTAACCCTTCATTAGAGGAAGAAGAAGAAGAAGAAAAAAGCGATTTCTAATGAAAGAGAATTATTCATTCCCCATAAAGTCGAAAAATTAGGTATTAACGGTGATCCAGCCCCTGGATAATCTTAGGTACACGTCCCTTTGCATGCGTTAGTGGCGCGGCTTGAAAGAGTTTCCCCAGAGCATAACGATGGTTGGCTCGGCGACCAAGCGACCTGACTTAAGCTTATCTCCATTTACGGTGCACGCAGAGGCAAAAAGCACCTCTCATTAGCCGACTTTTGCCTCTGCCTCCTCCGCCTTTTTCGTTCCTTTATTTTTCCTAGATTTTGCTCCCCTTTACGCTCGCTCCTTGTATTGGCTTCGTTAATCGCCGAAGAGTGGTGAGCTCTGCTAGGTATAAAAGCAGCTTAATGAATTCAGCTTTTTTACTCGCCAATTTAGTTTAAATGGCAAGTGTATAGCTGTAATGTAACAGTGCACCTTGGTATTACGTTACGGTAAGCACAAAAGCTTCTAAGAATCTGCGGTAAAAATATGTCGTTGGCTGCATCGCGTAAAACATTTTCAATAAAATAAAATGTAAATACATTTTCAATAAAATAAAATGTAAATAACTCGATATAAAGAGTTTTATTGAAAGGTACTAATTACGCGGCATTGTAAGTAGTTACAGACGGGTATCGCTAGAATTCTTTTGCATACGATCTTTTAATCTTGATCAGGACTATTATAAACTTTTACCCTTAAAATAGAAAAAGAATTATGAAACATGACGTGCGACCTTTTCACATTTATTAAAAAAACTTTCGCACTTTACGCGTCGCAATAAATTACATATCACGTGAATCGACTTTCACCGCGACGAAAAAAATCTTCAACAAGGCTCCCACAAAATAATTCGCGCCACCTCAACCGCAATTCCCTCGTTTCGCGCGGCACACGAAGAAAAAAAATCGTCGGGTAGCTTCGAAAGTCAAGAAAGTCGATTGTGCTTTTCCGCGAATGGCCGCAGCCTCGCCCCCTCGCGCGATCAGACTACTGGAGCAACTTTTCTCGTTGAGGCGCGGACGCGCTGCGGCGGCGGGAATGAGGGGCGGCGGTCTTGGCTGTTTGTCATCGACCGCCTCGGAAATACTCCTCTTAGCGTCCGCGGAGGAGAAGAGAGCCCCGCGGATTCCGCCGGTCGACGGAGCGCGGACGCGTTTCTCTTAATCCAGCCAATTAACGGCGGACGAAGGAGAAGGCGACCGGCGGCAAATAGATCTCCTCGTTAAATATGATCCGCGCCCTGGTGCAATTACCATCGGACGGACCTGTCGATATCGAGTCCCTCCTCTCATTACTCTAATTGCACACTTATTATGCGTTCCGACCGAGAAATTCAACGACTATAGGTGCTTGGCCTCAAGGCAAACCTTCATTTAGTCATTTCTTTTTTCGTTTGGAAATATTGTATAGTTGAATTAAATTAGACACCTGAGAAATTTCGTTGCTTGGTTATTAAACTTTAGTATAAAGGGTTCATTACGAGAACGCATGCAAATGAGTTTTTAAAATCCCGATCTAAAAACTCCTTGAAATTTTGCATAATTTTTAAGCTACATATTATATTCATGGATGGAAATGTCAACATTAGTTCAAGCAGTCCAGAGTGTTCGCGCTCGCATTAAGTTTAAGTTGCAATAGAAAATAAAAGTTATAGCGAGCAGTCACACGACCGCAAACCTGAACGGCGGACTCTGAAAGGGGCAAGATTTAATCCGTTAAAAAGTAACCTTCCGATAAAAAAGGAATCACGACGAATTTCCGCGGCAAATTAGCCGTCTGACTAATAAAAAGTTACACTGGCGCTCCCGCAGATGTATCTCTCGTCGGAAACGGCGGAGGGTGGCGGGTTGAAAAAAAAATCGTCCGGTTCTTTGTTAATACAAAAAGAGAGGAGCCCACGGGCGTAATGAAAGGAAAAACCCGAGTAAGCGCGATAAAAAGAAAAACGTCTGCGGCGAGCGGAAAAAGTTGGACGTGAATAAAGTTGGTTCGCGACCATGCGAGGATACACATGATTTTCTCCCGAGCCAACGATCATAAATTAGCCGCGCGAAACTTCCACCAGCCTGCGTGTATTTAGAAGCGCGCGAGACAGGAAAAAGTCCACGGCTGCGTGAAAAGGGACTAAAAGGCGCTAAAAGAGAAAATTATAAGGGTGGTGGTCGTAGAGTGGGAGTGGAGTACAATCAAAACGTTTGCCAGGGGAGGGAAAGAAAGGTGACTAGGCTTAAAAAAATTGATAATGGAGAGAGCGAGAGAGAGAGAGAGAGAGAGAGAGAGAGAGAGAGAGAGAGAGAGAGATTGAGCAACGTTCGACGCGAATGTTTACTTTTCATCGAAAGATTAATTAAGTCGTGTTTGTTTGTAATTATACAAAAGGTGGTTGAAAATGTAAGCTGCTTTAGAAATTATTTAGTCGATATAATATTATTTCTAATATTTAGATTAAATATTATTTATATAACTCAGTGTGAGAAATTCGCGTTTATACGCGTGTTTTGCGTGTGAGAACCAAGCGATTATAGCGCTG
>JAWWEN010000020.1:6999838-7028097 GCA_035582955.1 Sycophila texana
TTTCTGGCTTAGCTTGAGTATGTCCCATCGCTACTATAAATTATTGTAATTTTTACAAAACATTTTTCTCAGTGTAACGGTACTTTATTTACGGAGATCGACAGTCTGTTGCATCTGCAAGTTACTTTTAAATAAATACCAAAAATCTAAAAAGACGAAGTACTAGCTGTTTTTTCGATCGACTATTATACGATAAAATCTATCGCAAAAATACACATAAAGTTATTTTTAAAAATCAAGTGAACGTATATAAAAAAATATTTTCTTTCTTGTTCCATAAAAAAAAAAGATTGTAAAAAAAATACTGTAGTTTGCTTATTTTTTAACTGTATTTTTAGCTTTATCTGCTGTTCACGAAATAACAATTGTTTTTGTACAGAAATATAAGTTTCTATATCGAACTTTAAAATACTACGAAAAATAACGTGTTAAAAAGAAATGTTATTAGATTTCTTTGCAAAATTAATAAAAATAATTGCAATATTACCATTACAGTCCTGCAGTGCAGTTAATTGTTGCCTTAAACAAAGCTTTTACAATTTTCTTAAAATCAAATCTTTTGATAGCGGAAAATTTCGGATCCCCCGCGTACGTGCCCCTGCACAAAGTCAGTCGGCATCAAACGTAAATTCCTCGTGTGCAGGTAAGCAGCTCCATCGCTAGGCATTCCGGTACGTCGAAAAGCATCTGGGCTCCGTGGCGCGCTTGCGCCCGAAAGTCAAAATCCGTACGAGTCTTCTCTCCCCTATAGTGCCGTGCAGGGAGCGTAAAAGCCGACGAGACGTGCGGCCCGCGTGCTGTATATCGTAGACACACACCCATACACGCGCGCGAGCGCGAAATCACCGCAAAGCGCGCGCGTATACAAGCTGCGAAATTAGTGGGACACGACGCGCGGCTCCAGCTCCAGTAGTAAACGCAGGGGTGCACGTGTATTCTGCGCGTTTTCCTTGTCAATTACGCGGCCCGAGGTGGCGTCGTTCGGGGACGCTGCGAGACGGGAATTTGCGACCGATTAATCATGCTCTTTCTCTCGTTTCTCCGTCTCCGCACCTCGTTACGCCCGCGCGTTATTTATCACCAGGTGATGTAATTCTTGGTCTGTTCAGCGTGTTTCCCCCGCCGTCGTGCCTTATTTTTGTGATTTGAGAGCGTCTAGTTAGAGTTTAAGTTTGTTACGTTTTAGTACCCGTCGCACTTTATTTTTATATCAAATAAAGATATCGAAAGGGCATTTCCACCACCAAAAGAAACTTTGTACTGCGACAAACATTTAATATTGCTTTTAAATTATCTTTCATTGAAGACACTCGTTCATAATTAATTAAACATACTTTATTCTCACAGAAGTTGACAATCACATTCTAATGAATATATAAATAATTAAATTATTGTTATTTGATACAAGTGATTTTATTTGAGGTACTGAAGGCTCAGATGCACAGATACACTTTCAAATCATTTATATACTACTGAAAATTAAATGTTCATTGCGGATCAAAACACTAATAGCCGTTACAATTAGTTCGAGCGATTGATGTTCCCGTAAAATGTGAGTAAATTTCATAGAATTAGTACTCACTAAAACGTCATCATTTCATATTAAACTGCAACGTTCGTTCAATAACAAATCAAAACTACCCAGATCCTAGATTTAAAAAAAAAAAAACACTAATAATCGAATCTGCAATTAGCTTTCCATCGCAGACGATCGTCAAACACTTATCCCCTTCACAGGCGCTGCATGAATTAATGCAAATTTTTCACGCGACCCTCGCACGAGCCCTTGTCGCTCCTAATCGGCGAGACACTTTGAAGGCACCCCGACGACTTTGACTCTCGGCGGAGGGCCGAGCTTTGAGCCCCGTCCAACCAGATATCAGGGACACGTCCAGGACGCGACGCGTAACGAGGGCCGCCACCGCCGCTCGGACAGACGGCTTTTCCGTGCGGCTCCGAGCCCCGCGTGCTCCCTCTAATCCTGTGACGGCACGCGCCGCAACCCGCCCCGAGGGCGACGCGTCCCGACTTCCACGAGACCCGCGCGCGCGCGCCTCTACTCCCTTTCTCCCGCTAACACTCGTAAGCCCGCTCGTTCATCCGCTCGTCTGGAAGTGGCACCGGCAAAAATCGATGACAACCAGGCCTCACCGTGTAATTCACCGAGACTTACACTTGATTTGCTCTGTACTTGAATTGCGACGTTAAAAGGGCCCGGTGAAAAGTTAAATTAGTAGCTACTTGCTAGTCGAGTAATTTTAGAACTACGATTTCTTTGGAGGAATTCAGTTGCTATTTTTTTTTTTCCAAATAAAAGTCCATGTTGTTGTATAAAAGCTTCTGTGGTGATTGGCAAAATTTCACGGTGAGTGAAGTTTTATAAGATTTTTATCTTGTGGAAGACAGTTATAAAATATTTCCAATATTCTGCTGACTGCGGTAGCAATGAAGAATTAAATAAAGAGTTATCGTTTTGAATAAACCTTGATTCATGGTGCATTACCTGCTCGAGTTCATTTGAACTGTCTTTGACTTGATGATTCTTTTTTATGGGTAAAGTTCAGCATAAGTAGGCTTTAACGTATAACCTGCAGATGCTCATAAATATACCTATTCGTTCAATAGAATGTGAGCACAGTGAATGGAGGGTTGATCCTGAAGATCCCAACAAACGTTGCATTCGAATCATTAATTATACAGATGATACTATACGCTCTGATACTAAACCCCGGTGTGTGCCGTGATGCGGTAAACGTGCTCATGTGTTAGATGAATGGATAAATATTGGATTCAACTAAACGTTGCAGTATTAATCGAAAGTATTTTCCAAAGTTATTAATAATTTGTAATCTCTACGGCGTAAATGCAAATGAACTGACGTTGACAGATCCTCAATTAAGAAGAACGACGGTAAAATCACGACTTGGTAGAGGTTGAACGCTTACTATGTAGCTCGACCCTCATCACATATCTGCCAAATTACGTCCCAGAACTTGGGTTTTTAATCGATGAAAGTTAAGCTTCTACTGTTACCTCCAATATTTCGTTTATAGAAAACGCTCCTTCTATAATTGTTTTACAGCAAAATTGAAAAATACTTTTATTCGATTTTAAATTTCAACCTGCACGTTTCGTTCCTGAAATTGTGCACGTACCAGCGTCATTTATTCATAGTTCGTTGGAACTGAATAATTTTAACTTCACTACGCGTGCAGTTCGTAAATGCTGTAAACTCTATCGTAAATGCTGTAGACTCCATCATGTCCAGAGAGTATAGATTTTGATCAGTGCTAAATTCATGGTAACACTAGAATGCACTCAAAGTTAGTTTCACTTCAAGCAATGATATAGCCAGATAACGACTGACGAGTGTCTTTTCTAAACTAAAGGATCAACCCGTCGGAAATATAACTGCAGAGTTCATTTAATCAGTAGTATAACATAAGCTTTCGTAATTCAAACTGTATGAAGGATTTTAATTATTTATTAAATTGGAGAAAAATAATATGTTTGAGAGTCGCTATACTAAATAAAATATAGTTTATATACAAATGTACAAAAAAAGTATTTTAACTGCAATGATCTTACAATTAGATAAAACTTGAAGCCAAAGTTACAGGATTCGATTTTCTTCGTTTCTCTACACCGCATTTGAAGAGCATTATTTTCTTCTTTAAAACTCGGTATGTGAAGTTATTAACAGAGGTGAATTACCTTTTGCTTGTTACAGAATTTCTGCTACCTTTTGACAAAGGAAACTTTATAATTAATTACAATTTTGTGTAAGAGAAAGTAGTACAACGCAGGATAGGCGGGCCAAAGGAGGTATAGCTAGTTCTCGCACTTGCATACCTACTACTTATATCTTAGGCTGGTAAATGTTCGTAGATTGATGCGCAACCATTTTGCAACAGCTTTAGCATCTCGGTATTTTTAATAACTCATAGTACTATAAAATAACAACAATAAAAAAAAATGTATAGTAATAAATTACCCAAACTTATAAAAATTTTTATATTCGCAACAGAAATATCGTATGAATCACGAGCTAGTCACATGTCGTACAGCACGTGCCGGACATTAATTTCACAATTCCAACGACAAAGCTCGCGGGTGGGCGCATACGTGTCTTGTGCGTTCAAAGTGCCTTGTAAAATTTTAATGAAAGTACGAATCTCGCAAAATTTTCAAGCGAACAAAAAGCTCCGGCCGCTACAGCCAACTGAGCGAATCGAGGCGGGTCGCGTGGGCAACGGTAAAAAAAAGACCTCCGCAATAAAAATGCCCGCTCGTATAAACAAACGCTAACGAATCTCGCGTCGATCGTTGCGGATTCGTATATAAAAGCGGGCGAGGTAGCGACGGGCGTCACTGGCGTCTCGACCAATAAAACCCGCGGATCGATGTCAGCGACCAACGCGAGGAGACTTTTTTTCCGCTTTTTTTTCGCCGGTCTCGCGCATTATCTCGACGCCCGGCAGAATTTTGATTTCCCCGGGTGCAGTTCGCGAGTTCGCAGCGAGCTGATAGGCATCCGGGCCTGTGCTTATCGGCTATTTATTTCACAACTGCAGAGGTCCGCTGTAGAGCGTTTTTATGGAAGAGAATTACTGGCAGTCGACCAGTTGGAAACGTTTATGAGTTTAGTTGTTGGTATTCAGGATTTCTTTTAAAATTTTTGAAATTTTACTGTAATGAATTGTTTTGAATGTAAATTATCAATGCAAATAATTATAAAAACATTTTTTCATGCCCAAGTGAATCCATTTAATTTAAAATAATAAATGGGGTTTAATAATTTCGATTCGTACTTTTAATAATTATTCAATTCCTTCAAATAAATATGAAATATATATTAGAGTAATTAATGCACATAATTATTGTATTATAATGGATTCGCCCGTCAAATCAATAAAGTAAATAAGTAAATTCTGTATTTTTAACAAAATGCATGTAATACAAATGTTTATTTATAAAAACGTAAAATTCCATATATACCTTTATATAGTTAAAAAATAATTATATTCCAATATTTCTAAAATAGTCTCGTAAGATTGCGTTCAATATCAAACCTAAAAGCAGCGAGGAAAAATCAGCCGAAAAGCAGCAACAAAAGAAGCGAGGAGGCGAGCCGAATCGCGGCAACGCCGAGAGGAGACACATCTCGCGTGAAACGATCGCGCGCGCCCCATCCTCTTTACCTCCTCTTCTACCTCTCGATGAAAAGCCGGCTTCTTTGAGCATCTCCGCCCCCGTAATACCTGCAGCGAGTCGAAGCGCGAGAGATATTTCCGATAATTTGAAATCTAGCGCGCCTGGAAAACCCGGCGGATTTCTCGGCGCCGCCCGAGACGGACGAGGGTAAAATACGCCGCCGCGAGGCCGAGGAAAATCAAGTCGAGCCGAGAGGGGGGGTTGCCGGAGATCGCCAAGACGCCGGAGATAAAGGAGCGCGGACGAGGGGCTCCGCGCGCGCTAAAATTTATCGTTTGTCGCACCTCCCCGAGCGCGAGTCCGGCCCCTGTTTTCCGAGCGCTACCTGGCCCTGACGTAAAGCCGATAGCTCTGCACCTCGCGCGAAGGCCGAGCGATTTCTTGTGATCGCGTGGCGAATTTTCTTCCGGCAGCTGCCCCCTCGCTTCTAAGCTGCGACTGTCCGTGACGCGTGCAAGCCCAGATTTTTAGGGGCGCCCGCGGGTAGGTTTTGAAAAAAGAGGGCAATGGTTTTTCCGAAGGTTGATGGGGGGAAATGATGAATATGCGGAGGGAGCATTTTGTTTACTGTGCCGAAAGAAAATTAAGCGGTCGACGAGCTTCGAGTTAAGCTGCTTGTTTTAAGTGAAGAATGAGATTTTAGAGAGGTTAATTTATCGCTGGCGATTTTATTTACGATGAAAAATTGCTCGAGCAACGTTTTCATACCCAAGCAATTTTTGGAAATATTTTTATATACATGATTTATGAATAGTTTGCATAAATTATGCATAAAGTATTATGACGTTTTTAATAATCTTGATAAAAATAGAGAAAATAAATTTTAACTAAATAATGTCATGCGCCTTGTTCTAAAATAAATATTAGACTGCAAGTTCTATTTGCCTATAATAAAGGTTTAGTACTAACTAAATATCTGGAATAACTGAATATTTGAAGGGATTCAATCAGATTGGAAATTCTATTTTTATACGTACAATTCAATTTTTATCAAATTTAAATTCCTATAATATTTTATTAGTAATTAAACTCTCTCGAGTGACATCGCAGTTAATTAAATTTAAAATACGAGTAAAATACAATTTTTCTTTTACGGAGGAACTAATCGACCGCGATTTTATAATCCTTCGTTTAAAATTTTTCATCATGTCAGAGCATCCAGCTACAGCACTCGTTAAAAAGAAGAAAGAGCGACAGAAAGGGGTACGTATATGTACATCCCGAAAGCAAGCAGAACTTTTTAATTTCCAGTGTAATCTACCCTTAAACCATCGTCTTCCCTTTTTCTCCGCTGGCGCTTTTTTTCTCTTTGTCGCGCACAAGGACGACCGTATCGGTGAACAAGTCGTCGTCCTCGTCGTCGTCGAGGCGGTCTTGCCATTGGCCCTGCTGCTTTATTGTCTCCTGCGGGCCCGCAGCGACACGCTCCGTTTTTTTTTCCTTCTAACCGGGTTTTCAGCCCGCTTTTCCGAGCATTTTCTGCAGCCCTTTTTTTTTTAAACTCCCGCTTTACTTGTTTTCTCCTTCGCCTCGTTCCTTCCCGGTATCCTTCTTTGGTGCGCCTGCTTTTGGCAATTTGCGACATTGCCGGGATTCCAGGGAGCTGCGGCTGTGACGCCTCCGCGCTCATTCGAGGCACACCAGTTTTGGATCGGGATCAAAGCATTTGTAATTAATTCCCCCGACTTTATAGGTAGCCGGCAATTTTTCCCTCCGGGAATTTCGAGGGAGTCTCCTTTTTTTGCTAGTCTGCGCCTTTCTCTCCTACCCTCCTCTCTTTTTTACCATTCTTCTCCGCCTCCTACTTCTCCCGCTCCTTTTTTTCTCGGGGTATTTTTTTCGCTCCACTATTTGCCCGGTACGTTGCGACGGCGTTTCGTTTCTTCTGGCTGCGGATATTACTCGCGTTTCTTGGCTTTTTCTATTTGCCCAGAGAGTACCGAGCTTTGCGCCTCTATACAGCCCAGCAAGTGTTGTCCTCGTAAAGGAGCTGGTATTAAAGTGTTAATTTCGTCGATAATTGGGAGTGTCATTTCCGAGACAAAATGCGTCTGGCCCAGACGCGAAATTTCGCGTCAGCAGCAAGAAACGTTGTTATAGTGCTTCGTAAGAATTTTTCTGCTCATTAGAAAACTTGATGCGCCACTAATCATTGGGGATTTTAGGAATAAATTTCATTATTCTCGAAGCCCCGACATTCACCTAACTCCTTGCTATTTAATCTCAAATTATTTAATTCGAGCTTTTTGTAGATCGTAGAGGGTATTTTCTTTCGTTAAGATCAGCGGTGAGGTTTTCACTATGCGATTTTTAAAAATGATAAATTCATGTCTTTCATGTAAATTGATGTAAGTGGTGTAACTCCCTAGTGGAATCTGAATTCAACCAAGATGTTTGGCAAGCATTACGCTGTTAAATGTAAATGAGTTTTTCGACTGTACCGCTGGTGGGATGCGAGCTTTTAAGAATATCTTGAGGTTCACCTACCTTTCCTTCTTGCCCTTTGCTAAAATAATTCGCCCACCTTATTGTTGAGGTAATTGGACTACTTTAAAATTTGTAAATAATGCACATCTTGTTTGAATTTATGTAAACGACTGTTTATCCAAGAAGTAGATCGAATAAAGTGAAAATTAATTTTAATCAGTCATCAGAAAATTAATTCCTTCGTTCAGCATGAAATAGCTACGCGTTTGCGGTATATTAATCGTATTTCGCTGATTCTGTTTTCGACTAAAATAACGTTTATTTTATTCAACGTTGTTGATCTAGTTACGCAAGTTAATGTCCGCCTGGCCATTAATTTACAGTAACGACAGCGCGAGTTCGATATTTAATTATTACATTCGGCCCTCCAATATCCTAGCGGTTAATTCTTTTTAATCATTATTCCATTATTCACTCTAAACGGCACTAGTAAATAATGTTTTTATTGTTCCGAACCATACTGCTCGTAATCCATAAAAAGAAAGTAGAATTCAAAATTTCATATTCATTAAACTCGAAAACTTTATTAACCTCGTAAATAAAAAGCACCCGATCATTTCGCAACGATCGAACTGAACTATTATAGCGGAGCACAGAATTGCAAAAAGGCTCGGCTATTAACGGCGCTCTACGGAAAGTACTAATTCCCATCTTTGAATATTTGCAATCTTACCGTCATTAGCCATTGGCGAACATTAAGCCAATGGTTATCCCTCGCGCCGCTGGAAAACGGGACGACGTCGTGGGGCTCCGATTTCCCCGACTAGGGAACTTTTGCTTCGAAATCGCGCGCGAACGCAACCGCTCATTTCGCGCGACTCGAATAAAAGAGGGAAGGCGCGGGGTAGAAAGTGCCGTCGTCGCCCTTCGCGATACCACGCTCCGACGTTAATGCCGTCTCCTCCCCGTCGACTCTGCGGATAATGACCGGATCCTCTTCTCTTTTTTTTTTTCTTCTTTCTCTCTTCCCGGGAAACGTCTCGGAGCGCCTATATCTGCGCGGCGTCGTACATCCATCGTCGGCGGCTATGGCCCACTGCTATACATTACGAAGCGAAGCGCGAGGAGCAGCGCCACCGCCGCTTCGTACAATGTATTATTCATCGGATCGTCTGCTTTTTACTTGGCGATTTTCAGCAGCCGGCGAGTCAGCACAACTTCGCGCTCCCTCGCCTCTTTACATTTATGCATTTCCCCTTCGTCTTCCGTATTCGCTAACGTCAACTTCGTGCGCACCTCGCGCAGGCATATAGACCTCGTGCCCGTCATTTCGAACCGGCTTCCACGCTTTTAACGCCACAGTCGCGATTCCCTACTTTATTTGAAACTTTTTTTCGGGTCTCGCTTGCGGCCCGCAATTAACGACTGCTCATTAACTATCAGCTTTGCCATTCTGCGCGCTTTAATTTTTCTCTGCGCGCTTTAATTTTTCTCTGCGCGCTTCAATTTTTCTCTGCCCGATCGGTTGCACTTTGGCTTAGTGAAGTTTTTCTCGATGCTACGTATTTTTTAGTTGGTAAATGGATGTATTTTCTTGCCTAGGCGGATGGGCGTTAAAACGAAGAAGAATCCTTTTTAGTGTAAAAAGACGTAAAAATTCTTTTTATTCAAAGTATATAAATAGTCCAGCTATAGTTTTGAAGATACGATGAGCTGACAGCCTTGATAAATTGTTTTATTTAACAAAGCTTCTCAAAAAGTGATTTATAATGAAATATTGATTAATTAATTCTACCCAATGATGAATTAGCTCGTCCAGATTACTATCTCGGCCGTTTCCATTTAAAAGCCCGCGGTAGAAGGGTTCAACTAGCCAAACATTGCAATTTCAAATATTTCAAGGTTTAGCAACAAGTATAATATTTCCAGAAAAGATGAGCTATCGCGCGTGAATTCGAGATGCGACTGGAAAACTCAATTTCCCAACGTATTGTCGCGCTCGAGCGCGGGACGCGCATAATGCAGCCATTGATCTTCGACGGCCGTCTCGCTCTCTCGTTCTTCACCGCTAAATGCCGGTAGCCCCCTTCAGCTTGTATAATCCTCTACCCGCCGCGAAGCTATCGTTCAATTGGACGCGGGACGAGCGACGAACGGGCGGAAATTCCATTTTCCCAAGACGTTGTCGACGCGGACTGCAGGCACGGGAGCGCTCGCCTACAATGAATTCGATTCATAAAAATGTAAATATACGCTCGGGCGAAGGCGTGAAATTTGAATAACAACATTGCCGCTCCTTGGGCCGAAATTGCAATATTCTCCTTTCTCATCTTCCTCGGTGGCGACGAACACGCGGCGGCACCCGACGTGCAAGCCGCCCGCTCGTCAGCTGCCTCTCTTATCGCTGCATTTGTAATACCCACGCGTTAGCGCGGTATCTCCTTCCGCTGGGTGATTCTCGCCTGTCACCTCTACGAGCCGGCGGAAAAGCTCCAAGACGCGCGGTTGTCGCGGCTGCCGCTTCTTTCGCTTTTTCAGACGCCCCTATTGGACCGCTGGAAATGTCGCGATAACGCTTTATTGCGGTGACCGTTTGAGATGCAGATGCTTCCGTATGAAAGTGGGGTAACCGTTTCAGAAAATTACTGTATTATATTTTCGTAATGTTAACCCCCTTTTGAAGTTTAATGCATTAATAGTATACGTCGTGACATTTATTCAAGAGGTGAATTATATTTGGAAGAAGCTCCAGGCTAACTGCTTTTCTTTAAAAAAAAAAAAAGTAATATTCTTAATTAATACTATTATACGTATTAATCGACCAATTTCATATGACGATAATATGATTTTGATGATATAATTGAATTTAATATGATTTCCAGGAAAATGGCGTCAACATTTTAAAAGATTCGATAAAAATTTAGTGTTTTAATTGAAATTCAAATTTTCTAACAAATTTAAAATTCATTTAAATACCACCGGAAAGTTAAGCGCGCAAAGTTCGTGGACCTTTATTAATGAAATCAAATCGATAAAACTATTTTGAAAATCCGATATTTTTATCGATGAACTGCAGATATTGGAGAAATTCGCGACACATCGCGATATTGCCCGACAGTCAAAGGTGAACTCGTCAAGACCAGAGCTGGCGCGGAAAAAAGATACGCTCAATGAGTTGAACCTCGCACGCTGCGCTCGAGGCGACGGAATTATATTAAGAGGAAGGTTGTACGCTCGGGCTCACCTCGCTGGGCTCCTGGCTATATTGAGGAAGTTGCGCGTTAAACATCGCTGAAATTACGGCGGATTTTTGCCCCCCACCTTTCCCCTCTCACCTCCCAGCCTCCACCTCGTAATGGGGCACCGCTGCAGGGTAGATACGCATTAAAATACTGGCTTGTAAAAATAAATTATTATATATCATGGAGTCGCAGCGTGGCGAGCTTGTTATGCACTTCTCTCCCGCTGAGCGCGCGCCGAGAAGAAAAATTATTCGGATAAAATTCGAAACATCCCCAGGGGTCTTTACCCTTCTTGCCTACCGAGTTTGCCTGTGTAATGAAGTACGCGAGGTAAATTGAAAAAAGGTGGCCCCGGTTCGTATTCCGTAGAAAATAGATAAACTTCAACTTTAGCATGTAGCTTTTTTTTTATACAAATTGAATAATTTTTCCCTCCTGTGTTCTTTTTCAGTGGCTCTCGCAATGTTTTTTAAGCTGAAATTAAATAGTAATTTGTGTGAGATTCAAGATAAAAATGTCGGAGCTTGTATTTTCCGGGTAAATTGACAAAAAGTGATACACGTTCACGTACTGTCGTATCAAATTATACGGCTTTTAGCATATATTGAGAGATACGAATAGTCAAGAGCAATAGTCATTGCACAAAGCATCCAACTTTTGTTTATGAAAAAAGCTTTTATGAATATTGATGAGAGAAATGGCCTTTTATTTTAGCGCAAAACCCCCGTTTATTATGCGAATTCACGACGAGCCGATCCCATATTTTAATTCATGCATGCATAAGCTTTTAATATCAAACACGTGCTAAGTACTTCCAAGTTGCTAGGGGGCGCATGGTATTAGTAGCTGCTCCTGTCGACCTTTTTTGTTCATAAAAGATTCGATACTGTGGTCGTGAAGCTTACTTTTTTTTTTGTTCCTTTAATAGCCATAAATGGAACCATAGACCAGAGTGCCTGGCTCATGCAAATAAGCTGTTTAAGAAGGGGTTCTTTTTTAAAGAGAAGCAGTTACTAAATTTCTATTGTAACTTATTCGATATAAGCAATAAATTATCGTATTTGCATTCACTTGTAGTTTTAATTTATGCACACAATAAATTATTGAATTGACTTGATTTAAATTGGCAGTGTATACTTGACACTCGATTTATTTTAAAAATTTTACTAAAAAGAAAAAAGTGCTTATACAAAATCCTTAAAATAAAAATAATATTTCTACAATGTTTGTTTGATAATTGATTTCCAGCGAAATTACGGTATGTACAAAAAAGAATATCCTATTAGTAAAAATAAAATTGCAGAATTCGGATAAGCCTTTGAAACCACGTACGGAGTAAAGCAAAAGTTCAACAATTTTTCCTTTTAAATTTAAAAATTGCATAAAAACGCTTTATGAAACGCGATAGCGAGCTCCAAAAAGCGAAATATTTCTGCAGCTTTTTTTACGGCATAAATAAAAAGAAAACAAAAAAAAAAGCTTCATACCAAATCGACGCTGCACACTGTGTGCACCCCGTAAATTTGAAAAGACGTTCGCGTATATCGCTCATTTTTTCCAAGCATGAAGAAATGACGTGGCGAATGGGGAAATTTCGCGCTCTCGCGTGCTCGTACAATGCGCGCGCGGCTAGTCCTGTCCCTTGGCGTGCTTTGTTTATGGCCTCGGCGACGCCGTGCATCGCTTTCTCCCACCCGCGTCACCCTTTTGTGCCGCGCAGCTCGCCTCGCTTCCTTTTTTTTCTCTCTTGTGCGCGCATCCCTGCAAGCGGTTTAGTTTTCGAAACGAGAAAACGCGCGCTGCGTGCATACCTCGAGCGGGGAGGGAATGGAGCCGTACTACAACGGGAGGGAGAGTAATTAGCGGAGGTGGCTGTAGGATTGATGAGTTTGTGGTTTGGACTGGAGTTGGAGGATTCGCGCAAGGAGTAACTTTTACGAATGAAATTTTCAGTTTCAGTATTTGCCAATAATCCGATAAATCTTTTGCACGGTATAAATAAATATTTGTTATAATTAGTGATCGTTTTAAATAAATACGTTGAGAAAAACGTATTGCAAAAATTACTATCTGCATTGGAGCGCGACCACAGTTTGGATTCTCGGATAAAAATTACCGTACTGTTCAGTAAAATTTAATAGATATCTATGGCAAATTTTACTGTAAAGTATAGTAAATTTTATCTGAGAAGTTAGTTTGGGGTCGCGGTCCCATACATCAGATACTAATCTTTATAAGCCAAGCCATTTTTCTCAGTGTATAATACTGCGGGAACTGAGAAAATTGTAGTAATATTTTAATTACGTTAACATACGAAACTTGTGGAATAAAAAAAAAACAATTTTAAAATTGTTTTAAGTTTTATTTAACTGTAATTAATCATAACTAAAAGCGAGAAGATAATTTTTTTTTCTCATTATTAGTAAACCTACAAATAAAGAAAAGCAATTCAAGAATACCGTGGGAATCATCGTTCTATATTTATATTCATCAACGTCAGGTTTTACAATAATTCTTTATGTCAGAATGGAGTTCATGCTTCCTGCACGTGTACTCAGTGTCGCTGCTTCCGAAGTCATCACATGGTAAACAGACGTTCCTGTCGAAGTGGTACGTGGCTCGTGTGTTTCGCGCGTCGACAGTCCAAGGGACGTTATATAGAGAGAGCCGGGAAGCTGCGCCGACGGCGTCGTAACTCGTATTTCACAGGATCGCGCGAGCTCACCCACACAATGGCCCGCGACTACTTTCGCTGTTTATCGCGTCTTCGCACTCTTCGTTTGCCTCAATAGGGCACTTTTTTTACCCGCCGTGCCTCCTAGACCTGCACTCCTGCTCTCTCTCTCTCTATTTTTCTAGAAATCGAATTTAACTGAATCTTTTTCTACCTCAGCGCCCCGCTCGCTCTTAAACGTAAGGAGTCGTAAAGAATGTTGATAGATGAAGAATCGGTTTTATGAAAGATCGAGTGCGTAAAGCGGTGTTCGTACCTTCACCGGAGAAAAAAAAAATGAAATGTAAGATAATACCTTTTACTGCCTCGTGAAACTTGTACTTTCAAATTAATATTCCGGTAGAGCCTGTCTTTGTATTCCGAGCTTGTCGTGGAGGGGTCATAAATGGTCCTATTAAGCCGCTGGCCTGACAGTAATGAGAAATTCTGAATATTCTTATCTACAAATGTAAAATAATACCGCTCGATTACCACTGCTCCAGCTCTATCGATTCGATCAATAGAGCATAGGCTGAAAATTTCAGGATTATTATACTTATAAGATCGAATAGGGAAAAATATTCAGAGTGCGTTGCGGCGAAATTTTGAAAAGGCACAACACGTACCTCAATCCCGTCGGTCCTTATCGCCGCGCACGTACATAAAACTTCGTCCCCGCGCGCCGAAAGGAAGAAAAAAGACTACCGTTCGTTATCATTTCGACGAGCGCACAATCCCCGACTTCGGCACGCACAATGCGTACTCCGCCGTTTTATCACCCCCCCCCCCTTATTCCCCGGTGTTTCACCAGGAGCAAGAACAAGAAAGGCCGGGGGTATAAGAGCGCGGAGCGAGACTTTCTTTTTTTATCGAGCCCTTGTAATTAAGCCGCGCGCCACCGACTCTTGATCGACCCGCTTTCCTCGATATACGACGGAAGTCGCGCGCCCGCACGCGCACACACACGCGGTGTACGCGAGCCGGGCTTTTAATTAAATTCTTGAATTGATCGTGTGTCGCGCTAGCACTCGACGACACCCAGACGACTCGATAAGCGCCAAGTCGAGTGTCGATAATTTTCGCCGGAGCGAGGGGCTGAAATAAACATTCCCGGCGCGAGGACGATTCCTTTCCGTCTCCCGCCTCCGCCTCCCGTGCGCTTCCGCCACCTCGACGGCATCCCCCCCGGCATCCCCTATTCTTCTTTTTTTTTTCCTCCTCCTCTCTCACGCCTTTGAACCCGATCAGCTGCAATCCATCCGAGCGGAGGGAGCGGAGCTCCTCTTAATTAAAAGAAAAAAAAAAAAAGATAACTTGATGCGGGAGGAGGGGAGCCTCCAGATTTTTCGTGCGAAATTTTTCGCCTCGTTTCTTCTTACGACAGCTTTATGTTAATTAAAAATTAGTCGCGTACCCCATGTACTCTTCTTTGGATATATTTTCTTCCATCTCTCCCTCGCTCTTTTTTTCTCTCGCTCTCTCTTTTAAAAGAGTGTAATGGGACTGCTTGTCGCTCTGCGAACGACTCGTGCGGCATGTATATTTTTTTAAATTCTTTTTTTGCTCGCTCGCGAGAGCAAATGCGAGGTGCTGTAATGAAACCGAGACAAACGTGAGGATTTTTCTCCTTCTCGGCGAAAGCTGCAGAGCTTTTATGAGGTTCCCGCGAAGCTCGTTGCCGCGCTTATAAGCGAGATTTGAGCTGCTGCTAATGAATGGCACTGCAAATACTCTCTGCGTTCTTGGGCTCTTATTATTAATAATTTCTTTTTGTTCCGTGATGAGAGGATTTTTATTGTGGTATAATTTAAGACTTTATTCTACATCACTCTTTTTTCAACAGTGGAAAGTATGTTCAGGGGTTACAGATCTCTGTTTTTATTTAATTCGGTCTGCGTGTGAGTAATATTGCCCAACAAGTATACCTATAAATAAAACATCATTCTTTAATAAATGAAAAATTCTTATTATTAATCTTGCTCAAGTATTGCAAAGCCAGAATATATTATTGACATATATGCATTATAAAATAATTATTGAATAAAACAAGTCACAATAAAATTTTTAATTTACAGCAATTTATTGAAATTAAAAGGGAAATAAATTAAAAATTAAATAGTTCAGAGGGAACATCTTGAGTTTAGTTCTATAAGATGAAAAACAACTTTTTCACCAAAAGAGTTAACTTGAAGAATGGCAAAAGGAGAAAGAATGAAATGCGGAGAAAGTATTGCTGCTCGTACTTCTGTTTAAACCAGAATTGTTCGAACAGCCACAAGTCATAGGGTCGAAGAAAGGGAAGAAGCGAGGACGTAGGGGAGTTGCCCGGTCTGCCGAGTAAATTCCAAGGCAAACAGCGAAACGGACCAATTCATCCGATGCATCTCAGTTGGTACTACCTATAAGCTTTAGTAAAAGGCAGTTGTTTGCTTGTTTTCTGGTAAATAGTTCTTTAAAATTTCCCTCGAATTTACTTTGAGACTTTTCGTTTAAGTCGTTTGAAATCCGTGTTTATCTTACTATCAAAATAATTATATCCATCAACTTGCGAGAATGTATGAAAAAGGTATTTACTTCAAATACATTTAACTTACTTATCTATCTATTCTATACAGAAAAAAAGCAAACTAAGTACACAAGTTTTAGCGCACACTTCGTAAAATTTCTAAACTTTTTCTCACATAAAACAGGTTCGATTCTTTTCACACGTTCCAATCGTAAACTTTGTTCACTCGGTTAAATTCTACTGCAATAATCTTGATTTTATTTAAAAAAAATAAAAAATACATACACCGTGTAAGCTTAACAACATCATGCAAAGCCATTGTAATACAAACCAGGAGTTTGCAAGACCTCGAGAGTATTCCGATGGCTTTGTCTCGCGCGCAGAAGAAACTTACGCGTAGCTTTCCGAGCCTGAACAGCCCTCTGATATTTCCTTCACAGCCACTTTTCCCATTCACGAGCACCTCGAAAGCATTGAATGCATTTAGAGTCTTTGACAGCTCGAGCAATGGGTTCCATTCCGTAATGGTCTGCTGAAATAGATAAATCATTGTGCGTCGAGAGAGTACTTGGATAACTAAGGATAAGGGTTCGATGGCGCGTTTGCATCGTCTGCGCACCGACTGATAGGAGGGGAAACTTCGCGAGAACGAGAGGATCGATTCAGGTGTAATCCACCCTACGTTTCTCTGATAAAGGATGGGTAACATTTTCAAAGCAAATATTTAGTCTGTGTCGATGGATTTATTTTACAAGGGACCTAAAGTCGAAGTCAATTACAATGACATGTAAGACGCTGTCTTACCGGCGTTGATTTATTCTACTGAAAAATATTAATATATATAAAAAGATAAAATAAAAATTTAATAAAAATAATTACTTTATTATGAGTAAACAGTTTACTCACGAAAAAGTACTTATCATTAAATTCATAGTACACGTGCGCTGTATGAATTTAGTATTATAATATTTTATATCAACTTCCTTATATTGATCAGTAAAAACCCAAAATACCTGTTGCTCTCAATTCTTTTTCTTTTTAAATAATAAAATGCTTATTAACAAGACAAAGTTACGTTGCAAAAGTATGCAACTATATGAATAATGCAAGCGTACGCGCAATAAATTTAAATTCAAAACTAACCGTAGCTTACGTCCTGTTGCAGAAGCAGAAAGAGGGTAGCTGAAGGCCGGCGGAAGGATGTCGTCGCAGCGTAGCCTGGCCTGGCTGCCGCTGCTGGCGTTGTTGCTGCTCCCGCGGCTGGGTAGCGCCGAGCTTTACACCGCCCTCGTTGACATGGAGGAGCTGCTGGAGACCGAGTCCGTCCTCATCGACACCCTCCACGGCTATATCAGCGCCCAGGAGCAGCGACTCGCCACCCTCAGAAGGTAAGCTACCCCTTTCTTCCCCTCGTCGCATTTTGAAACTTGCTCGGTTTATTTTTTTGATGCTTGATCAGACCTTTGTTGCGCTGGGAGCCGCGCACGGAAGCCTCCGCGCACAAAAGCGCGCGTGAGACTGTGCTCGCCGGGTGGATGATTCGTGGTGTGCTGAATAAAATGCTGCAGTGCTGCTCTTTTAATTCGAAATGAAAACGGTTTTGAGTGAAAAGCTGGGGCTCGTTAGGTTGTACTTTATTATACAAACATATTTTGAGAATTTTTCATTTATTTATATACGAAATTTCGTTTAAATTAAACATTCTCCTTTTGTATAAAATATAAATGTTTGTTCGTATAAAAGATTTCTTATTATTTATTCCGTTAGCTTGTAACAGTTTTCGTTTCAACAAAATAATGCACAAAATTATTAACGCTTCATTGTTGAATTCGCGTTAACTTTTTTTCTTCGTTAAATCGAGGTATTGCCCCTTTGAGTTCGCCTGTCTAACCAGAAAAGTTTTGACAGCGAATAATTCGAAAGGTAAAATATTTATACAGAACGTAGAATTGACTTAACACCGGGGCGCTCTATTTTCTCGTCAAACTTTTTAACGTAAGCGCCTAATCCCATCAATCTGCGAGGCGGCTATCTTCGGCACCCTCCAGTGCTTGTGTCGCATTTTATGTCGCGCTTGGATGTAACCTCCAACGACACGTTCGCGGCCGACGCAAATTACGCATTCAGTTCCGGCCGCACAACCGCGAGTCATTTTGCTCGTTCCTCACCCAATCGCCTTTTCCCTACGACCGGCGGCTCTCTTCTTTGCGGCGCGCCCGACAATTTCCGTTTTGACGCGGCCAACGGTGACAAAAAGTTAACGAGATTGCTTTATTCCGGGGGAGCCTGGGCAAAGGGTCGTCACATCTCTTTCTCCCGCCGTATAGTCCAGTAGATTAGAGAGACTGTGCCAGCCCTGGCGAGACCCGCGTCTTCGCGACCGTCTATTTGGGTATTCTCCTGGGTTTTTACTTCGCAGACACTGACACTTGCCAGGAGGAAATTTATTTTTCAACAGACTAGATAGCTTCGTTATCTTGCATCATTCATTCGCAGCTCTCACTTATTTTTGGATTTAATCTAAGATTAGCTTAGAGGAGATTTGCTCTGAATAACTTTTTTTTTTGTTAATTTTCATAAGAAGAGTAGTTCTTACGAAACCGCAATTTTATTTTATCTTCTTTTATCTGTGTTTAAAAATATTGTATTTTAATCTGCAACAAATATTTATTAAAAACAGCGTTGCGGCATCGCAATTTGATACTACAGATTTTTGCCATTTCCATGTAGACCGTTATGCGAATGACATTCTGAATAATGCACATTGTTAAAATTTTCATCACGATGAGTTTACACATTCGTTATTAAAACACAGCTGCCACGATCTCCGCCTATTTTTAACGAATTCATCGACTCCAATTTTGCATCACCAATATGGAAAAACTGCTTTTTCGGCAATCACGGGGGTACAATAACACATGAACAAGTTGAAACGTGAAGTATTTTCCGCACCTGCAATAAAGCAGACGAAAATGTTCAATGGTCATTTGAGATAAATGGGCGTACGTGTGCTCTGGAAAGAGGGGCGCAAAAAAATTCATGCCGGCGCAAGCTTTTCAACTGCAAAAATGAATTTTATGCTCTCGCATGTGCTTCATCAGTTCGAGAATGGTTATTCAAGAATCTTAAGCGCAATTTACATTTCCCAGCGTCGACCATTCAAGAGCTATACAATTCTAAATAAATCCTTCGTGAAAATGTGCGATGCAATAAAAAGCAATTAACGCTTGAAAAAAGTCTTGACGCATGAAAAGAATTAAACTTGTTTAAGACAGCTTTATTACTACGGCGAATATAATTCATAAATCGTTATTTAATTCAGTACAAGCACTACGTAAATAAACGAATTTAATTTTTATTTACTTTTCAGATATTAAATTATAAATGTCAGAATTTACTTTTAACTTAATTATTACTTATTATGCACTTCATTTATAATATTTCTGGCTTTATAATCGTCTCTCATTGGGGATATTTTAGTATAATAATTATTATTAATAATAATTATTATTTCCGATATTTCAATTATAATAATACTTTTTCCCCATAATTATTTCGCACAAAGTTTAATGCTGTTGAATTCATTTTATTCGATCATCTCAAAATTTAATAAATTAAGGCCGAACGCCCTAGAGTATGTGAAATTTGCAGTTTCTCCCGCATACAAATTGTAAAATTAAGAGAATTTTTTACTGTCTCAATTCGATCGACAACAGCCCTGGCACGTTGGCATTTCGAGTATCGATTTACATTCCTCCACTGCAGCCACGTAGAAATTCGTAAAACGCCCCGGCGAAATTATATATCATCGGCAGTAAATGCCGGGGCAGAGGGCAAGCGAATTCATCAGGAGCGCAGATCACGTCCTGAAATTCCTCAAAAGTAAGCGGCGCGTAACGCTGGGGAATCGCCGTGGTCCCCGCTCGGGGGGTAACAAATCAAGAGGAAGACGCGAAAAATAAATTGGAAAATCGAAACAATAGCGCCGCGATTCACCCCATGGCACCCGCGAGGGTGAGTCAGACGCAGGAAGGTAGCGAGAGGAAAGCCGGTTATCATCAGACGGCGCGGAGGCATTCAGACGCCGCGTGGAATTCACACGAGCTGCGCTCCGTCGCGAAATTTAAAATGCGACGAAATAACTCGCTTTCGTCGACGGCGACGCGAGCGCGCTACTAGAAATTTTAACTGAGTTACTAGCGGACTGGCGCACGCGGAGTTTATATTAAATGCCGAAATTTTTGATGCGGGTTAACACTTTGAAATGACATTCCTCGAATTATAGCGCTTTCACACTCTTTCGAGATTGAATTTCTTTTTGCGCGATTATTAAATTTTATTTAATCATTTATTTATTAACAATTGTACGTTGCATTTAAATTGGGGTCTTAAGGGTATTGTACACTCAGAAAAAATCTTTAATTTACAATCAATATTATTAACAGAAATTTAAATATGTTTTTGTAATAAAAAGATAAAGAAAATAAATTTGTTTCATATTTTTTAAGTCAAATTTGACAGGGTTTTGCTTTAAAAAGTAGTAAAAAAACAGGCTTATGGAAGGACTGCAAATCTGGAAAATTCTGAAATGTTTCATCGAACACTACAATTCTATGTAGGCTTTTAATTTTAAACTCAAAAATGCCATTTTAATTAAATAACAAATAAAAAAATTAATAAATTAATAATATAAAAAATGTGAAATTATAGATACAAATGACATTGTTGAGTTTAAAATTAAAAGCCTAGATAGAATTGTAGTGTTCGATGAAACATTTCAGAATTTTCCAGGTTTGTAGTCCTTCAATGAAAGGTTCCCCGTAGGAGACATTTTTTCTGAGCCATTAATTTTACTACTCTTTAACGTATAATTCTGCAGAAATTAATTATAATAAGCTTATTTTCAGCCGAAAATTATTATTTTTCTTTATTTTTATATTACTTAAACATATTTACATTTCTGTAAGCATAGATTGTAAATTAGAGAATTTAAAAAATAGTAAAAACAGTACATTTTTTGGTAATTTTGGACTGTACCTTACCCTTAATATTAAAAGAACGCACACATTAATCCGATTTAAATCAAGTAAATTCTCCGATGTGGTATTATCTTTATTATTTTACATTACATTACGTTTTCGACTTTTAAACGTAGGCGAACGCACAATTGTGGTATATAATAAATTAATGCGCCTTTATAAAATATACAATTCGCGCCTTTAGTGTTCTGCGCATTTAAATATTCAATACCTTTGTCGGAAAACCAGTCATTCATCGCGTTCAATGTATCGAATGCTCAACAAAAAAACCAACCACTCTGAATAAATAATTACTGTACGCAATATTTCGCGTGCAGCATTGCGTAACGGGGCAGATCCTGCCCAGCCCTGTCGGAACCTGGTGAAATTTAAAGCCTTCATTAATGCCCGATATGTTGATTCCGCCGTCGCAAATCCGGAAACAGAGCCACAAATTTTTCATGACACACGTACGTGCCAACAATCATGTGGATAACGATGCCGAAAAAAAAAAGAAAAAAAAAAAACGCGTGCAAGAGCCAACGAGTAGAGGGGGCTCAAAAGCCGCTCGGAACGTTTCGAATCGGGGGTCGGTTCCGCGATGCGGCCGCCCGTTTGTCGTCGCGATGAACACCGCTTTGCGCAATTTTCGCGAAGCGTGCCAGTTAAGGTGGAAATTGATGACTTTCAGCGGCTTAATTCGACGACGAGCTTTGAAATATATTTGTTTCCTTCCGGTTTTAGAGAGCTGGACTTTTTTATTTTTTAAGAGTGAAAAATCGCATTCGGCCAGTGGAAAATGCGATCGGAGCCTGTTTTTTCTTTTTACGCGCGTGGGACTAGCGGCATGGAAATTTGTTTGCTTTAATTAAAATTTCGTGGATACCTAGATTAATCAGCGGGGTTTTGCAGCTTGAAATACAGAACGAAACAAAAAAATATTAATCCTCTCGTAATTGCTTTTTCACCGCACCCTCGCCGGAAGTACCAATTTTCTACCAGACGGCCTTATGAAAATGTGCTAATTTCGACTTGTTGGTCGTGAAAAATAAAAGGAGTTTAAAAAAGAATGCTTTTATATATCGCACGTTTTTCAGCTTTGCATTTTCGGGTCAGGTAACAATTTTCTCACGATCTGGAGCAATTTTTTACACTTTACCTCACTAAGTGAAGCTTTTTTTGTATACAGTGTATTTCCTATTAATTCCATCAAATTGGCAACTCACCTCGTTTAAATTCTTGACTCCAGCTGAATTTGTAACTCGTCTTGAGGCATAATACCCTTTGTTCATCCTTCCAACTTCAATGTACTTGTAATTCCTTCTTTCAATAGCCAACAAAAAGTTTCATATACATAAAAAATAAAGATGTTTCGTCGCTGGTTGTAAAAGCGCGAACGGTAGATTGATAAATTCGCGATTTTTCCGCGCACGCAGCGATGTGACAAGGAGGGTGAAAATTTATTCGGGCGGTACGACGCGAGAAAGGAGCGATAATACGACCGCGCTGACGGTCTCCCGGCACAAAAGCACGGGCAGCTTCGCTTTGAATTCCACGGGCGCGGACGACAGATACCGCTTTCCCGCCCTCCTTCCATTCATCGCGGTAATCACCGATAATGGCCGCTTGCGCCCGTCGCGCTCCGAGCAGATTTGTCGCGAATTCGTGCCTTTTTATCGCCGCTATATAGCCTCCTTTTTCGTGGCGTCGACCGAATCGTCGAGAGGAGTCGACGAGGTGATCGAGTAATAATGGTAGGTCGTATTATTAAAATTGATTTTAAGTGGCACTGAATCCTTTTTTTATGTAAAAGAATTATTTACTTTTAATAAAAATTAAGTGGTTAAATAAGGCAACCATGCTTGTGTTATCGATTCTTCTAAATTAGAGTTTAAAGACGAGTCTAAAACAGAGGAAAAAAATTATTCTATTAATTTTAAGAATTTATTTTATGGAACATTCATAAACCTGGAAATGTATTATCTCAAATAAGGTCCATTTCTTAATTGGACTGAGGACTGAGGACAAGTTGAGGACTTGGACTAAGTTGGAGTAGGTTCATCTAAAAATAAAAAAAATTTAATTAGTACAAATAAAAAAAAATAATTAGTATATAAAAAAAAATTGTGGAAAAACTAATCAGAATAGTAAAAAAGTAAATAAATACCTATAATACAGAAGCCATAATAATTAGAACAATTTACGCTGTCTTTATTAAACTTATCTCTTTGACGAGTTTATCGTCACTTACATTACATGATTATATTATAATACAGAGGAATGGACGTTTCTACATACAATAAGTATTACAAGAAAACCTAACAGCCAAGAAGAGATCTAAATACAGATATTGGATAGTGACATCGAAATAAAATAAATGACAAGTTAAACTTGCGTGATCAATTCGTAATAAATGAGCGAAACTATATATAAATAAAAGAAAAAAAATATAGATATCGACGTCTCTTTCATTCTTGTCATGTTAAAATCATAGCTTTTTGTCTGACTTAAAAACTAAGTAAAAAGCGTCTCCCAGGGATCCCATGAACCATAAGCCTTCCAGTCAGACCTTCAGACAACGCCTCCCGAGTCTACGCTGCAGTGTATGACGGGATAGTTGATCGGCATCGTCACGTATTCCACCCAAACTGGGTTTTCTGTCTGCGTGCCTGTCCTCGGCACGAACTCCTTCGCGAGCGGGTTGAGCGTCGGCGCAAGAGACCTCTCCGGTGACTGGTTCAAGTGGAAGAGAAGCTCGCGCGGGTCTATACCCTGCACGTTCGCCTTTCGTAGATAGTGTCGCCAAAGCTCGCTGCACGATCCTGCGTAAAGAGATGCAAAAATTTTTAATGTTCAATTAATCTTATAACTCATGCTGTAATAAAAGTAAAATTGATGCTTAATTTTGCTTGTAGATGTGCAGAAATTTACGTAGTTTACAATTATCAATAAAAAATGCTAAACTTTTATTTGGTTCGTTAATACTCACCGATCGTGAGAAGAGCGACGGGGTCGCCGACAACGGCTACGAGACACTTGGCCCTGGTGACGGCGGTGTTAAGGAGCCTCGCGTTCGTGAGAAATCCATAATCGCTGAGTTGTCGCTCGGCAGAGTGTCGGCTGCAGTGTCGATTGCGCACCACACTGATAAAGACGGCGGTGAACTGCTTGCCCTGGACGTTGAGCACGCGCTCCACATTCACGCTGGCGAGTCGGCGCTTGCGCAGTTCACTACGGATGCGCAACACCTGCTCCGCGTAGTGGGCCAGCACGCCGATCGAGTTCTCGTTGAATGGACCCCACTTATCTGTCGGCCAATTGCGTCGCAACTCCGCCACTCGTTCCGCCACCTCGTGCGCCTCAACATTGTTGAAGTAACCCGTCGAGTTTGAACCCTAAACAAAAATTACCCAAGTTTTTATTAAAAGTTCAATTAAAAAATGTATTTAATTTTAAACAAAAAAGAGTTAAAAAAATGGTTTAATTTAGGCATCAATTGAATTATAAAAAGTGGAAATCGTTTATCAGTTATATTTTAAAAATTGATTAGATTACCTGTTGAACCTGTCCTTCGCATGCATAGAAGGTGAGTGGCGCGTAAATAGGGTGTCTCTGTAGCGTCGCACCCGGTTCGATCTGGCCGCCGTAGAACAGCTCGGACGTAAGTTTGACAATGTCCTCGTGCGCCCTATAGTTCCTGCACAGCTGTATCCTGCAGGGGTGGTCGCGCTCGTAGGTCAAGTGGATGCGCTCGAGGAGACTCATGCCGAGGCCACGTTCGCGCGCCAAATCGCTGTAGACCTCAGGCGCCAGCTGCATTTGATCACCAGCCAGGACGACTCGCGTCCGATCGGTCGCTAGGGCTAAACAAGCTAGAGCCTCGCATTCGAGAGCCTGCGCTGCTTCGTCGACGATTATATGGGTGGGCTCGTAATCCAGCATTGACAGATTACTTGACGTCGCCAGTGTCGAGATAATCAGACCGTATTCCTTGAGATCTGCGGACGTGGGGTGTCGGAACCGGCCCGTATCATCGTGCAGGCAGTACTCTCTCACTACCGGGTGAACTGTCGATCGGACACGTCCTTTGAAGTATATTCTCAGAGGCTTTAATCTGGGATCCTTGGTTTCCTTGTACCACACGTCAAAGAATTCCTTGACGTAAAGGTCGGCTGCGCTGTTACTGTGGGTGCACAGTATAACCCGATTATTCCTGTTGTTGACTAATAAAATCCTGACTGCCTGGGCGATGGTTGATGTTTTACCGGTACCGAATGGTCCAAGGATCAGAACAGGCGGTAGTCGCTCAGTGGTTGGAGCCATCATCACCGCCACCGCTTCTTTTTGTTTCTCGTTCAATCGGCAATTTTTTACGGTGACCGTCCAGTCGGGCGACCACTCGAAGCGCATTAATTCATCTTGCGCGAAGCCATTGCGTCGCGTGCGTCTTGGAGCTTGTGAATCGGGAAAAATGATGCTCGTGTCTGGTAGCGCATCAACTGCGCGCCGACATTCGCAGAAAGGGGCACGATTCATGACAAACTGTACGAGCATCCGAACGTTGCAGTCTGCTTTCAGACCCAAATGGTCTACGCATTCTTTCGAAAGCCTTGCGTATATCACGTGGTTGCACTTGTCTTCGATGTGTGCCTCAAAGATCTTGTCACCCAGGATGGGACGCGATTTGCTCGAAGTGCCCTTCTCCCCAAAGTCAATTTTTTGCACGTACAAGCTGTTGCAACCTCTTAATAACAGTCGACCGCTCTTTGTGTCCTCAGATATTTCACGACCAAGTGGTAACTATAAATAAAACAGATTTACCGATTTAGAGATTTTACATTTTTTTTATTCAAATATTTTATTGAAAATTACCTGTGCAAACAATTCTCCTGGAGCAGCGTACTTAGCCAATGTATCACCATCTGTATCCGAAGCCAGAATGTAATTATTAGACAGCCTTAGTTCTGTAATCTCATTGTATCGTGCTATCTGTTCTCTTCTTGCCATCTCTTCAATGGTTATGAGCTCATGCATTCTTCTTTTATAATTCTTGGGATCTAGTGCAGTTTCTTTCAGTGTAGTGTGCGTTAAGAAAAAGGAATCTAGTTCTGGTACAGGATAAAGTCCAGTAATTTTTTCTTCACGCCGATCAACAAGATCAGGAAGGTAAGGCGAGTGAAATGCTACAATTGGGGTACTTTGTTTATGAGAATTATGTTGAGTCAGGTACATTAAATATTCATGAGCTGCTTCTAGACGATTCATATCTTCTCTCAATACGTAATCAAAACACAATTGTTTACGTATAGCTGGGCCCTCGTTGAAACCAAAAATAACGTCTTGAAAATAAGTACCTGTTCTATTTGCATGAAACTCAATTTCTACCATGTAAAGTCTAACACTTGGTTTATCATCTAGAGGATACGAATTACTAGGTGCAATAAAGTGCTGTTCTTTTGGACCACTATAAGTAATGCCTTCACCATAGATGGATTTTATGTAGAAGTTTTCACGATGAGCATCCATTGCTAAACTTACATTTGTAAGGCATTTTGTTCCTGTGACAGAAATATGTTTGAAATTTAGCTTAAGTTTGTTAAAAAAAAATAAAAATAATAAATATTTCTAAAATAAGTCTTGGGAGATCATACCTGTGTTAATACTTGTATAAATTATAAAAAATGAATATATTACTTCTTCATTAAAAAAATTTACGTAATTGTATAACTTTATAAAATTCTTCCATTCACAAAATGGAGATACTTTAGAGCTCTAATTTATATTTAAAATTTACTTCTTTAAATACACATGTTATTGTTTTGAACCAATAGGAGTATTTAAAGAACTAAATCAAGGATGGTATATTAATACTACTTATTACTATCTTAAATTTTAATCTTATGCTTGCGATAACTAACGAAAGCAGACTTTCTGTAATATTATACAGGAAAGATGATATCAAGTCGCCACAATGCTATATCAGTTACAGAAATAAAAAAAATTGCATACTGGCATCCCCGAGATAAAACTAATTTCCAGTCTATAATATAATAATTCAGTGGTCGTACAGTACTTGCGAATAATACAATTTGAAAGGTCACAGTTAAGACTATCCCCAAACAGTGCTTAACTCGCAAGCCATCAACAATAACAAGCCCACAACACAAACCAGATCCATCGACTTGATCCTAAACCCAAACCCCTCGCAAATCCCGTCGCGCGTTTCAAAACGTAGCGAAAATGGAGCATCCGACTGACCTTGAGTGACGACTTCGAGGGTCCAGGACCACAACAACTCCTCGCTTCCGGTATAAGGTAACCTGGTCTCGAGAGGTCCGGTGCACTGCACGGCCACGTTATCGAGGTCGGTTTCCGAAATAACTCGCTTCGGGTCCTCGGACTTGAGCCACCGTTTAAGCAGCGACGCGACATACTCCTCGCCTTCGCGTCTAACCTCAAAGTCTTCGTGGCACGACGACTCGTCGCTCGCGTCCAGCTGGCCGTCCTGCCGGTGCCTCGGCCCGTTGTTCGCGGCCATTGCGCACCCGTCGCCGTCCTCCTTTTCACGCGCGTCCCCCTCGCCTCCGCACACCTCGTCCACAGCGGCACGCTGCCGCCGTTCGTCGTCTAAGTTAGCGCTGCTGGCCTCTTTGTCCCCGCCTGGCGGAGTCTCCTTCGCATCTGTCGCTGCCTCGCTGCTGTTGCTGATCGCGGTACTCGTGGTCGCTCCCATAAAACGTGTACGGGATCACGTCCGACGAGTTGGCCACGAGCTCCGAACCTGTTTACAGTTTTGCACTCGCGCCTGGTACCGGGCTGCCGATCTGCTGGATGTTCTCGCCTCGACTACGCGCTCGCATCTGCGTGCCGCGACTCCGCGAGGCGCGAGCTCCGGTCCGCGCTCCGCGCGTCCCCAGTGCCCGGGAACGGCGGATCGATAAGCTGCGCGTGCGCGCGAGTCGGGGGAATGTGGGACGCGACTCGAGCGGCGTCAGTGCCACCGACATCTATCGGCGCGGCCGCCGCTGGGCGGGAAGCGTTTGAATGCTTTGAGACTTGAGAGCAGAGTTGAATTCGGCTTGGAGGAAACTCGGCCCCCAGTGGCTAACTTCAGAGCGCGCCAGAGGAGAAACATTATA